>RXON01004439.1:0-30783 GCA_009667805.1 Leptobrachium leishanense | reverse complement strand
TGGGCTCTTCACCTACGGACACTGCAGGGTTATTGTCACATTTTCCCTGGTTTTGGCCGAGCCCCCTTGTGGTGAGAGGCATTCACGTCTGTTTTCCCCTATTTTGTATTTGGCTGTGCTGTCTGGGGCTGCTCTGGGGTTCTGCAGTGATCTTCTGGTCTGAGGTCACATGACCCAATCACACAGAACCATTGCATATATAACTCCCAGTAGCACAGTGCTTCATTGACCGTTTGTGGAGTTCATGGTGGTAGTTTTTCTTGATTCCTGTTCCGGAGTCCTGATTCCCACGTTGCTCCATAGCTTCATGTCGAGTATTTTCTGGTTTTGACTTTTGGCTTATGTTCCTGGATATTCTCTTTCTTACTCCCTGTACACTGTATTCTGCTAATCTTGTTTCTGACCTGGCCTGGCTGAGAACCGCTCCCGTGTATGACTTCTGGCTCTGGTTGTGGTTTATTCTCTGGTTTATTCCCTGTATCCTGTACCGAGCATCTAGATATTCCTGTGTATGACCATAGCGTGTTCTCTGGATCTCTCTATTGTCTGTTCCCTGTATTACTGTATGCCTGGTCGGTTGCCAATCTTTGCTAGTCTTGACCACTCCTATGTTTCATGTTTTATGTATCTTGTTTGTTTGAGTTTAGCTTACTCAGAGGCCAACATACAAGGACCTCTTCAGTCTATGATTTCTGTCTGTCTTGTTAACCCTTGCCCTTCTTGCTCCCCTTGCTCTGTTATTTTTGAGGGTTTCTTAGGTAGAAATCATTCCCAGCATAGGGATTCCTTTAGTTTTCTTCCTGGCCCTCCTGTCCCTTGTGTCTCAGTCTGGTTCCTTTATTGCCCCGGAATCTGTATTATATATCTATCTTGTTTCAAGCCAGCAGCTCATCTGCCTAAAGGGCTACACTCCTTGTTCCAAGCCACCACGATGGCCCAAGTGGGCCCCCAGCGGACAGTTATTCAAAGAGAAATATGAATGGTGCTTTCTCGTTCCCCGCACTTCAGGGAATCCAATTCCTCGACCCTTCGATGAATTCAGCATTCACCAGAGTCCCCAAAGTGCAGGGAAAATCTGCCGACAAACCGCTGAATTGAAAATAAAAAACACTGCAAAACCACCTAAATTATCAGATCTGATCTGATAACCTGTCACGCTGGGGGCACCTGACACGCCAGGCCAGGCCCTGGTTCATGGACCCAATATGCAGACAACAGATTACAGAACAACACTGAGTAACACAGTATAAACCAGCGACCTCTGCACAGCGAATACCACAGCAGCCCTGCTCTGATAGACCGGTCTTTAGAGATAGCTGGATCTTCTCTATAAAAGAAGTACCTAGAAGCCGTGCAGAGTCTAGACAAATACAGATGACAGGAGGCACTATAAACTGTACAGACAAGGATTAAACATGAGAATAGTAATAACGATAGCCAGGGGTCAGGAAGCCAGACAAGAACGTAATCCAGAATGCAGGTATGAGAAACGGGAGGGAAGTCATACAAGCCAAGGATCAAAACCAGGGAATCAGTATACATATAACATGAACAGAAAACCAAATCACAGCGAGGAAAAACCAATAGGAATAACTAGACATAAACCAGAAAACACAGCTGTACGAGAATACAGACAGACAGGGGAAACAGAACTAATAAACAAAGTGGTAAACTTTTATAAACAAAGTAATAAACTGAACAAGAAAATACAAACTTGGACTGGAAACAAGAAGCAGGGAGCTCTCAGAACACAGAATGAATACTAAGAAAGCGAACCAAATGACAAAGCCAAGCATGAAGGGCTCAATACACCTAAATAAGGAGGAGATCAGAACACAAGGTCCAACAGGTGAGATGAACAGACGTGAAACTTTTAACCCCTGGGCTGCACCCAGGAAAAGCAACAACTGAAACACAGGGGCAAAACAGGTATATACATATACAGAGGGCAAGGGGACAGGGCTGGAGACACAAAACATGACATAACCGGAGAAAACCTCGCCAGAAAACATCGGATCCAATTCGATAAGCCACCGCAAACCCGCAGAAAAATCCAAAAAAGAGCCTACTATCCGCCGAACAGAACATCGACCAGGCGCCAGAAAAAGCTGACAAGTCGACGAATGGGGTGAAAAAAAAAACCTGCGACTTTGAAAGGCTATTTGCGAAAGAAATACTGCAGGAAAATGCCTGGAATTAATATATATTATGTCCTATGAATAATGATAAAAATGTCTGTTAAAGAAAAAAAACACTATTTGATAAAAAAATGGGAAAAAATATTTCGCTGAAAAATGCCTAAAAAATCCTTTAAAAAATAAAGATACTTTTTTTCTGCAAATTAAAAAGAATAAATGGTTTAATTGATATTGAATAAAAACAAGAATATTTTTAGCATTGAAACCTGTGTGATTCGCCTGATTAAACCTGACAAATGAAACCACCGAACAGCAGGGCATTTCACTGACATTTCTCTACTGTTCGGTGTCTCTGAATAGATTAACCATTGCTTCTCTATGGGGATTTGACTGCTGACGAAGATCACCCATATTTTTTGGCAATTCGCCAATATTTGGTGAATTACCAGCTTTCGAATAACTGAATGGTTCTGATATTGCACCGTACGGAGAAATTCCCTGTTCGGTGGCATTTTGGCACAGTTCGGCTCTCTCTGAATAACCCCTTATATAATAAATTATGAATGTAATGCCCTCTGGAGCAGTTACTATATGGTGAATATTTGTAATGCCTACCCATGCAGGGATGTCCATGATGCTTACCTTGTCCTTCCTGTGCACCCTTTCAGCAAGGTGTCCTCAGCCAGGCATTATTCTGAAGACGAGTCTTCTATTGTGCGTCATTCCAGTGATACTTGGCTTTCTTTGTTTCATTATAGCGACATATGCCTTTATCTCCATCATTCGAATGATAATGGTGTGCGTCATTCTAGGAATGCACGTACCACACGTGTTGTCTATATTTCCTCATTCCGTCCAGCCAATAGGAGGGTCCCATAGCACTTCCTCCTCAGAAAGTTGCCCTGGCGCGATTTCTGACATCTGTGCTTTTCTGCTGAGCATTTGTTTGTGGACATCATGCTTCTGACTTTGGCTCAGTTGGCCAACTGCTCTTTCTGCTCCTAGACCCTGGCATGTCTGATTGACTGACCTCATCTGACCGACCTTGGCTTGTTTCTTCATTTACTTGTACAGTGGATAGTGAAAGTCTACACACCCCTGTTAAAATGTCACGTTTCTATGATGTAAAAAAATTATACAAAGATAAATAATTTCAGAACTTTTTCCACCTTTAATCACTTGGCTGCGGCTGAGCGCGTCCTGCCAAGTGCTTCCCCTGTGCTATGGACGCGCTCAGTGCATCCATGCACTGCAGGCAGGAATCAGCCGGGATTCCGGCTGATTACTGGCCCCCCCCGGTGCAGGCTGACATCTTGGATGTCAGCCCGGCACTCGGGGACCCCAACAGTACTAATAGATGTCATTGTGCTGGCGCGATGACATCTATTTCAGGTGCCCCCCACGTGAGTGCGGAGGAGGTGCCTGAAAGGGAGGGGGGAGGTCCTTCAGACCTCTCTCCCTCCCGATCACCGGGGGCCAGAGATTAAAGCAGGCAGCGTTTGGAAGGGCATAGCCTGCCCTTCCAAATGGTGCCTATCTTTAACCCCTTGGGGGCCACGTCACGATTCGGCGCTGAAAAGCGCTGGATCGTGATCCTCTCCCGGAGCTGGCTGACATCTTGGATGTCGGCCAAGCTTCTGGGATCTCCCCGTGATGACTGGCATCATCGTGCATAGCGTGATGACGTCAGTTTTAGAGTTAACCCCTAACTGCCACCAATGGTGGAGATAGGGGGTTCCAAAGAACCCCCTATCTCCCAATCCATGACAGCTAGGGGTTAATAGCCTTTCCAAAGATACCAAACATGACCATGTAAAAATAAGTAAAAAAATAATAAAAATAAAAATAAAAAAATATTAAAAAATTTAAAAAAAAATAACGATTTTTGTATGGGGTGTGTTTGTTAAAAATCGCATAATTTTCCCCAAAAAAATGTAACGAGACCCAATTTAATTTTTTTTAACAAGCTCAACCCATAGAAAATATAACTGCAAATGCTTGCAAATTAAAATGTTTAAAAAAACACTTTCCACGTTATAAATTATTGAATTCTAATTTTATTGCATTTTTTGTTATAATATACAGACATGACATGACGTATACATATAATAATGATATATTATAAATCAGCTAAGTCTGTCGGAAAGAACGATATATAATATGTCTGGGTCATATAATAAAATAAGGCTTCAAAATGCGGTTAAACATGATGAGCGAAACCGGTAAAAATGAGCTCAGCACAGAGGTGTGAAATGCCTCAGCAGCGAAAGGGTTAATGTGACCAATAAACTGTACAACTCAATGAAAAACAAAGTGAAATCCTTTAGATGGAGGAAAAATACAAACTAAAATAATCTGATTGTATAAGTGTGCACACCCTTACACTAATACTTTGTTGAAGCAGCTTTTGATTTTATTCCAGCACTCAGTCTTTTTGGGTATGAGTCTATCGGCATGGCGCATATTGACTTAACTATATTTGCCCACTCTTCTCTGCAAAAGACTCCAAAGCTGTCAGATTGTGAGGGCATCTCCTGTGCACAGCCCTCTTCAGATCATCCCCCAAAAGTAATAACCACCAGGTCTTTCAAGAAATTTATTCTTGAATCCTTCCTAAGTGATCTCAAACAGCTCCCCTGGTACAGACTAAACCTAATCCCAGACCTAGACTGTGCAATTGAATACTTTCAGTCTGAGCTCCTGCAAGTCTGGAATTCCCATGCCCCGCTACGTAAAGTGCGAGTAAAAGGGACCCATCTCCCCTGGGTTACAGCTGATCTTACACTAATGTATCAGCTTAGAGATTCACTGTGGTCAAATTTCAAGAGTACTGGTTCCATGAACGATCACTACAAATGCCGAAAATGCCGGAATGAATGCACAAAACAAACAAAAATGGCTAAAGCCCATTACTTCAATGAAAATCTAAACAATAGCATATCAAACCCTAGAAAATTTTGGAGAACCATAACTAACATACAAGTAACACCCCCAGTCCACTCCCAGCCGGCTGCTGTCAAAGTAAACAACCAAACCCTGCAACACCCCCTAGATGTAGCAAATGCCTTTAATCGTTATTTTGTTGTATGCGCCACCACTTTGATTGCCAAGCTAGGAAATGACATGCAATCAGAAAGGCCTCATGCAGGTCAGGCCCCTCCAACTGTGCAAAGTCCTTGTATCAGAGAGGAATTCAGTTTTAGACCAGTGCCTGTCAGTGTCGTTACTAAACTTCTCTGTAAGCAAAAAATTAAATACCAGTCTGGACCTGATCAAATACCAGCAATGCTGCTGAAAATCAGTGCACCAGTAATTGCAAATCCTGTCGCAACTCTAATCAATGAATCACTGGCGACTGGATACATACCCAAACTCTGGAAGACTGCGAGAGTGGTACCTATCCATAAAAGTGGTGACAGTACTTTGGTATCCAACTACCGTCCGATATCGTTGCTCCCTATAATGTCAAAATTTTTGGAAAAATGCGTCTACACACAATTACGTGATTATTTCAATATTGGAACTACTTAACCTCAGATCAATCCGGCTTTCGCCAAATCACTCAACTACAACCGCCCTTTTAAAAGTCTGCAATGATATCCAAGCTGGGATGGAACAAGGAAACCTAACTGGAGCCATCTTCCTTGATTTTGCAAAGGCCTTTGACACAGTAGACCATGGCATCCTATTACAAAAACTTAAAAATTCTGGCATTGGTGATCGCACGCTAACCTGGTTTCAATCATATGTATCCGACCGATCGCAATATGTGTCAATTTCTGGCAGCTCCTCCCTCCCCCTCCCTGTCAATTGCGGTGTACCCCAAGGCTCAATACTAGGCCCCCTGTTATTCACAATATTCATAAATGATCTGCCCAATGTCTGCAAAGCCTCAACTGTACACATGTATGCAGTAGGCACCGTAATCTATACCAGCAAACCAAATCTCCCGCAGCTGGAGGCCGTGCTGCAAGAACAATTCACAGAGGTAGAAAAGTGGATCAAACACAACAAACTTTTTTTAAATAATGACAAAACTGTAACGATGCTCTTTGGAACAAAACCTAAACTACACAAATTGCAAAATCCCCACTTATGTGTCAGGACAAAATCAAGTGGCACGCTGACCACAGTCACTTCTCTCAAATATCTAGGTATGTGGTTGGACCCTAATATATCCTTTGGCCCCCACATCGAAAAACTGTCATCTAAACTTTACCCCAAATTAGGTGCCCTGTACAGAAACAAATCCTGCCTCAGTCCCGCGGTAAGAAAGCAGATTGTACAACAAATGCTTATGCCGGCTATTGAATACGGAGATGTAGTGTATGCAGCGGCCCCGCAAACACACCTTCAGAAACTTACTACATTGTATAACTCATTCTGCCGCTTTGTGCTTCAATGTAACTACAAGACCCACCATTGTGACATGTTAAAAGAGCTAAACTGGCCATCGCTGGAGTCTAAACGCACCCTTCACCTTTCCAGCCTGGTGTTTAAGAGCTTTTCTGGGAAGCTGCCACCCTACCTGAATAGACTGCTTCCCCCAGCAGCTCCCTCATCCTATGACCTCCGATCCAGGACCAGCACCTTACTTACAGTACCACAATACAAAAAGACAGTGGCTCGGTCCTCATTTTCCTACAGTGCACCGCAATTATGGAATAACCTCCCAGACACCATCAAATCTTCCCCCAGTCTTAAGTCACTCAAGGGCTCCTTACTAACATACCTCAATACAGAATGCACCTGTAAACATGTAACATAATGACTATTTCCTACATATTTATTTTCTGTTAATCTGTATATTTGTGTTTTTAATATCTTGCATTGTATTACTTTGTATTTCTGTAACAACTGTAACACTTCAATGTTCTTGAACCCAGGACGTACTTGAAAACAAGAGAAATCTCAATGTATCCTTCCTGGTAAAATACTATATAAATAAATAAATCCCACATTTTTTCCATCGGATTCAGCACCGTCAGGGTTATTCAGAGAGAGGTGAAAAGCAGGAGAATGACTGGAGAATGGAAAAATCTAGGTCAAAATAGCCAATTTGGACAGTGAGATGAATGGGTGAATTTTTCTGGATTAGCAATTTTGACCTAGAATTTCCTTCTCCAGTCATTCTCCTGCTTTTCACTGCTCTCTGAATAACCCTGTATGAGTTGCTATGTAATAATTTATGAATTTGCTCTTGGGGGGTGTTACAAATTAATATAACATGACTGTTTCCTACAGGAAGGATTAAGTTCTCAAAAATTATTAATGTTTCCTTGGGAGGTGCTACTATTTAATAAATTATGTATATGTTGTTTTTGGCGTGTTGCCATATAATAAATTATTATTATGGTCCTTGACATAATTATTATTATTATTATTATTATTATTATTTAGTATAAACGCCAGCATATTCCGCAGCGCTGTACAATAAGCACAGTACAGACAGGGTTACAATACATTGAACAACATTTGACAAACAGTACAGGAGGAGATGAGGGCCCTATTCCCGTAGGAACTCACAATCTAGGAGGGTTGGGGTTGGAAACAGGAGGAGAGGACTGTAAGGTGAGAGTGATTGATGGTTGCGTCAGTGAGTTGGGTGGTAGGCTTCCCTAAATAGGAATGTTTTCAGGGAGCATAATGAATTATGTTTATTCTCTTTGAGGGGTGTTACTATATAATAAATTCTGGTTACACCCCTTGGGAGTGTTACTATATAATAAATTCTGGTTACACCCCTTGGAAGTTTAGGAGTCTTACTTTATAATAAATTCTGGTTACACCCCTTGGGGGTGTTACTATATGGGAAATTATTTTTACATCCATTGGGAGTACTATATAATTAATGTTACTATATAATTAATTCTGGTCACACCCCTTGGGAGTGTTACTATATAATAAATTCCATTTACACCCCTTGGGGGTGTTACTATATAATAAATCTGATTACACCCCCAAGGGGTGTTACTATATAAAAAATTCCGGTTACACCCCTTAGGAGTGTTACTATATAATAAATTCTGGTTACACCCCTTGGGAGTGTTACTATATAATAAATCTGGTTACACCCCTTGAGGGCATTACTATATAATAAATTCCGGTTACACCCCTTGCGAGTGGTACTATATAATAAATTCCGGTTACACCCCTTGAGAGTGTTACTATATAATAATTTCTGGCTACACCCCTTGGGAGTGGTACCATATAATAAATTTTGGTTACACCACTTGGGATTATTTGTCACGTTTCCACATCGCAACCAGGCCCCCTGGTGTTGAGAGTGACGCTCATCAGCTCTTGTTTGTTTTGAGCTAGCCACTGCAGACTATCCTTCCTGTGGCTGATAGTCTGTGGACACATGATGTGCCCTGCCCTATATATATGGCCAGCAGTGCACTAGATATTTGGTCCAGGATGGGTCTTCCTTACTGAGTGCCTGCATCTTTGATTTGATTCTGTTATTCGGTGTATGAATTTGGCTTTGTTCTGGATCATTATCGTGTCTGTTCCCTGTATGTTGTATGCTGTATATCATGCTGCTAACCTGGTCTGTCTGAGAACTGCTTCTGTGTATGACTTTGGATTGTATGACTACTCTTCTGGCACATAATCCCTGGTTTTGGCTGACAATCCTCTCTGGCATCTAGACCTGGCTATTCTCTGACGATTCTTGTTATTCTTATTTATGTTCTGTATGTCATATTCTGGTCTTTATTTATTGTTGTCCAGCAGCATGTTGTAGAATATATTAGAGGCCAGCCTAAGGACCTGTCAGGATCGGGTAACCCCGCTTGCAGACTGTAAGCCAACAGACCCTGACCAACCGGTCCTTAGAAATGGCCGGGTTATGGTCAGTAATACTGAGAATGACGAACACAAATAAAAGGTGGAGTGCAAAGAAAAACAACCTGCGGAATAAAGTAACCCACAATGCTCTAGCTAGCCGGTCCTTAATAATGGCCGGGTTAAGCAGGGCAAACCAACAAAACACACATAGGCAGGGGTTAAGGAAATAGAGGTCTGTTATACTATGCCAGAAATCAGGGCGCCAGAATACAGGGAAGTCGAGACAAGCCGGGATCGTATAAACCAGGAAATCAGTCAGAATAGGAATCAAGAAATAACAACAAGGCACTAGGAGAAACAGGAACCACGCTAAGGCAACTTGCTAAGAGAAAGGAAGCTCTTTAAATAGAGCCACAGCACTACCTATTGGTGCTCAGAGGAGACGCCCTGCTCTGCTATAGGATAGCTGGTCATGTGCTGCGATTGGTTGTCCTTCCTGCATGTTGCATCTGATTCGCGGGCAGCACCATTCTCTGTCCTGTAGTACACAGTACCCTGGAATAAGGCTTTCTGGATATCAGCTGCTGTGACGGCCGCAACATTTCCCCGGACGTGGGGCAAAGGTGCAACATTTCCCTGGACATGGGGCAAAGGTGCAACATTTCCCCAGACATGGGGCGAAGGTGCAACATTTCCCCAGACATGGGGCGAAGGTGCAATATTTCCCTGGACATGGGGCGAAGGTGCAACATTTCCCTGAACATGGGGCAAAGGTGCAACATTTCCCTGGACATGGGTCACCGTGACAGCACCCCCCCCTGACGGCGGGCCCGAGGGCGAGAAGGGAAGTGGCGATGATAGGTGGAGACCAGCCCCGGGGCATGAACATCAGAGGCAGCAACCCAGGAACGTTCCTCCGGGCCGTACCCCTTCCAATGCACAAGATATTGCAATCCGCCTCTAGACCACCTGGAATCGATGAGAGCCTGCACCTCGTATTCCTCCTGACCCTGAACTTGGACAGGAGGAGGCTGGTTCACTGGAGTGGTATACGGTTACAGACAAGGGGCTTGAGTAGGGAGGTATGGAAGGAGTTGGGGATTCTCAAGGACTTAGGCAACTCCAAGGCATAAGAGACAGGATTAATGCATCGGAGGACCCTGTACAGACCGATAAACCGTGGTGCCAATTTGTGAGAGGGCACGAGTGGAGAGCCATACCCTTTGACCAGGGACATAAGCAGGTCCTGGTCGTCTGTGGCGGTCTGCAAACTTCTTATGGGCTAAAGAAGCTTTTTTTAAAGCAGATTGAATCCGCGTCCATGACTGACGTAGGCGTTGTAAGTGATCGTTAAGTGCAGGAATGGGTGATTCAGACGGAGTGCCAGGTAATAAAGCAGGATGGAACCCATAGGTCGCAAAGAACGGGGTATGACCAGAGCTGTCATGTACCACGTTATTCCTAGCCAACTCAGCCCAAGGTAATAAGGAACTCCAATTATCTTGTTGGTGGGAGATGAAGAACCGTAAATATTGTTCTAAGGACTGGTTGGTACATTCAGCAGCACCGTTAGATTGTGGGTGGTAGGCAGAAGAAAAGGATAAGTTGATACCCATTTCTTTACAGAAGGATCTCCAGAATCGGGAAATGAACTGAGTACCACGATCTGAGACTATTTCCTGCGGTATCCCATGTAACCATACCACCTCCTTAGCAAATATACCGGCTAGCTGTTCTGAAGAAGGAAGTTTTTTCAGTGGAACAAAATGGGCCATTTTAGAAAAATGGTCAATAACAGTGAGAATGGTGGTATTACCCTCAGATGGGGGTAGGTCCACAATAAAGTCCATGGATAAATGGGTTCATGGTCTCGAAGGCACAGGGAGAGGTTGTAATAGACCCACTGGAAGATCAGCAGGGGTCTTATTCTGGGCACACACGTTACAGGATGCAATAAACTCTCGGATATCAACACGAAGAGTGGGCCACCAATATAGACGAGAAACGGCGAGAATGGTCTTATTGACTCCTGGGTGACCTGCAACCTTTGATGCATGCATAACTTGTAATAACTCCCTTCTCTCGTTCTCTCCTACATACAATCTTTCTGGAGGTAAATGCGCTCGATCAACTGAGAAGACACGTGCATACACACAGTGGCGATTATATGAGTACTGGGTATGAGAGAAACCGGTTCGGTGTGAGGCAGTTCCTCTTCCTCAAACTGTCTGGAAAGAGCATCCGCCTTGGTATTACGTGACCCTGGGCGGTAGGTGATCAAATAATTGAAGTGACTGAGGAACAACGACTATCTGGCCTGGCGGGGGGAGAGTCGCTTCACGTCTGCCAGGTAGGCTAGGTTCTTGTGGTCAGTTAGAATGATCACTGGAATTTGCGAACCCTCCAACAGATGTCTCCATTCTTTTAAAGCCATTATAATAGCCAAGAGTTCTCTGTTGCCAATGTCATAGTTTCTCTCTGAGTTGGACAACTTCAGGGAGAAGTAGGCACAAGGGTGAAGTGGGGCATCCCAGGTGTCTCTCTGGAAAGTACTGCCCCTATATCAGATTCTGATGCGTCGACCTCCATTATAAATGGTTTAGAAGGGTTAGGATGTGCTAGAAAAGGTGCAGAGGCAAAGACCATTTTTAAATCCTCAAAGGCTTTAAGGGCAGCGGGAGACCAGTTGGTTGTATTGGCCCCTTTCTTGGTCATAGAGGTGATAGGAGCAATTACAGAAGAAAAGTGTGGGATAAACTTTCTGTAATAATTGGCGAATCCAATAAATCTCTGGATAGGTTTCAACCCTTTGGGTAGAGGCCAAGATAGGATGGATTCCAGTTTTTTGGGATCCATTAAAAAACCCTTGGACGACACGATGTACCCCAGAAACGGAGCCTGTGTCACATGGAATATGCATTTTTCTAGCTTACAATATAAACCATTTCGTAACAGAGTGCCGAGAACAGAACAAATGTGAT
The DNA here is from genome assembly GCA_009667805.1 of Leptobrachium leishanense. NCBI lineage: Eukaryota > Metazoa > Chordata > Amphibia > Anura > Megophryidae > Leptobrachium > Leptobrachium leishanense. The sequence continues at coordinate 18,872 of RXON01004439.1, read as the reverse complement.
CATAATGTGTATGTAGGTCAGGAGAGTGCACCAGAATGTCATCTAGATAGACTATGACACATGAGGAGAGGTAGTCCCGAAGGACGTCATTTATAAAATCCTGAAAAACCTCAGGGGCGTTGCACAACCCAAACGGCATGACCAGATATTCGTAGTGGCCGCTATGGGTGTTGAATGCGGTCATCCACTCGTCTCCCTCCTTTATGCGTACCAGGTTGTATGCACCCCTAAGATCCAATTTAGAAAACACCGTGGAACCTCTAAGATGGTCAAAGAGGTCAGAGATGAGAGGAATAGGGTAGGCATTCTTGATGGTGATACGATTCAACCCTCTATAATCTATGCACGAACGGAGGTCACCCTCTTTTTTGGCTACAAAGAAGAACCCTGCCCCAGCTGGGGAAGAAGATCTTCGTATGAAACCCTTCTCCAGTGATTCCTGGATATATTCCTCCATGATACTATGTTCCTTTGGGGACAGTGAATAAATTCTCCCTTTTAGGGGGAATCGTACCTGGGTATAACTTGATAGCACAGTCATACGGACGGTGCGGGCTAGCTTATCGGCCTCTTTTTTGTCAAACACTTGTATAACAGACAGATATTGCTCCAGAACGGTAGAAGACAAAAGTTTTGCAGTAGGAGTATTGAGTAACCTGATAGGTAACATAGAGGGAAAACAAGAGGAGGAACAGGTGGAACCCCATGCGACGACCTTTCCCTTTACCCAGTCAATGTGAGGATTATGTTTTTGTAACCATGTGAGACCTAAAATGACTGAACAAGACGGTGATGATATGATTTGAAACACTATGGATCCGTCATGATGATCCCAAGACACATGGAAATAGCTTTAGTCTCTTGGGTTATAACAGGAGAGGCAAGGGGCCTACCATCAATGGCCTGTACCATTACGGGTTTGGATCTAGGGGACAGAGGAACAAGATGACCTGAGGCAAAGGACTCATCCATAAGATTATCAGCAGCCCCTGAATCCAGCAATGCATCACAATCGAATTTGACAGAAACCCCATGTTAGACAGACAGGAAGAAGTATCGTAGTGAGGTCGGTTTGGGACATAAAGTAAGAACACCTAAGGCCGCCCTCCTAGGACTTAGGTGCGAGCGTTTTCCGGTGTGATAGACACTTAAGGCGTTGGTGCCCCCCAAGTCCGCAATATAGGCAAAGACCCTCTCTACGCCTATAGGATTTCTCCTCTTCTGTCAATTTGGTGTGACCCAATTGCATGGTTCGGTATCAGAGACCTGTGAAGTGCGAGATGGTGGGCTAACGGAACCTCGTGTAGGAACCCTAGCAACGCTTTTTCTGGGTCTCTCTCTGTGTTTAGCTCTATCCCTGATTCTGTTATCATATCAATATCACGTAATCGATCAAATCCTCTAACTCCTCAGGCAAAGTTAGCTGCTATCTCATCTAGGATAGTATTGTTACCGGAGTCAATCAGGTTCACTTTCAATTCGGCGCCGGACCAGACACAAGCAAGGATTGTCTGAACACGAGTCTCTTCAGGAAAGGCAAACTTTATTGTGTCATCACACAAGTGCTCACACAGGATTCAATCGCAAAGAGTGAGCCCCGTCTCCCCCCCTTGCAAGGGGTCTTATACCCAAAAATACGTAATTAGGTACATCCCAATTAGCCCACCTCCTGATGACACTTTATTCCACCCCACGTGGGTTAATACCTCCCATCGTTAGTACAAAGAAATTCCACATCTTAGCAATAAATTGATACACTTCATGTTAGTTTGACAGTCTGTGATTTGCTGTTGTACTTTTTCTGGGCTGCGCCCTCCTCCCTACCGGCTGTGTTTATTTGAGATAGCTTGGGGCCTGGTCTGTTCTCTACGATCTCTTTGTTTCTCTGCAAGTCTCAATGACCTTGCCCCATTCATTCATCTTCCTGTCTCTCCATGCCAAGAACTGGCCGGATTCTGCCTCGTTTTATTGCTAGTTCCCTAATCTACCACACATTCCTCGAATTCTATGTAAGCTTCGTTTTCACATCTAATAAAATCTATTCTATTTACTGGTGAACCAATATTCTGAGCAAGATGGCTGCCTGGCTCATAGTAGCGACCATCTTTCAGCCTGATTCCACTTCATTCCCCCTTGGCTCAAGTCTCAGGTTCTTTACCTGATGCTTGTAGCCATTACACTCCGCTATTCTGAAATCCTTCATACCTTGGGGGACCCTTCTTTGTCGGAAACATACCCTGTGGAATTATTAGTGGTATCTTTTGCGTTCGTGTGGGTGTCAGTGCTGTCTTGCATAGTGGCCATAAGCATAGCCCTATGCGGTATGTCAGTATCCCTACCACCAAGATCACCACTATCATGAGTATCATGGATCCAATCTGTGAAATAAATCTCAAGATGGATCCAAACCATTCTCCGATTGCTCCAAACCCACGGAGTGGATTCCAGCCCTCGGCAGCAATCTCCTTGCGGTGCCTTGCAACTGTGCTACCTTTTCTTGGTGATCTTGGATTACCTGGTAATAATCCGGGACTTCATGTGTGGTGTTTTTAATGAAAGTACAACATTCATAGTGCATTGTCATTTCACATAATCCATTCAGAGCCGCACTGATTTGTTCAAGCGCCATGTCATGTATCATCTGTACCTTTCGTAGCTCACGCACTTCTAGATTCAGCAGCTGGATATCCATACTAGTTCTATTCAGAATTTCATCCATCAAATTGACATAGCTATTCAATCTTTTCATCATCTCTCGTCCCCATCCAGTCCATGCTGGCAACCATGACCATATTCAGTCTACCTTTGCAAACATCTCTCTTTTCATTCTTTCAAACACCAGTGGGTACCTAGGGTAAAGTTCTGTGTTTGTGTCCTCTCCCCTTAGTCTCTGGATTGGGACCAACTTGACCAAGTAACACATTCCCGTTATTGTCGGTGGAACCCATGTGTAACACACTCTCCCACAACACACCTGGTATCCCTCCTCTAGCATGAATGGTGATAGATGTAATGTTCCCTTTGCTAATTCTACCATCATTCGCCTCATTCGTCTCGTTGTCTCTAGTACACTCTGCTTCCCATCAGACTCTCTTGTAATCACTCCTTCTTTTTCACTTGTGAGTTTTCTGCACTGTATGTATAGAAAATTTGACTGTTCCTTTGTGTCAATTGTGTATATGTATGATGTCCAATTAAATTTACTTGAATAACACCCTTCCTTCTTATGTTGTGTCCCTATCTGGTCCTATTTGGAAACACCACTCTGGGGGATATATGTACCCTATTATAGGATATCCGGACTCATATCCTTCTGGTCGTTGCATAGGTGGCCTGAAAGGGTGTATTGTGATATTCCCTGATGCAAACACACTCAGATTCATTGGAACGGAAGCAAATGGGATATGGATTGTCTCTGGATGCATTCTGCTGCACACCCAACATGTCTTTTGTCCAGACTTTTTGGCATAGTCATATTTAAATTGCACAAGTAAGTGTCCTCTTGGCAAAATCTCAGATGTTACTTCTCGTTTTGTCTCCACATGGTACGGTTCTCCATCACTGGGTGTGTACCATTCCAGATATGGGAAATATCCACTTTCCCATCGATACCTGTACAATTGGGGCATGCTCCACGCGAGAGACCATAAATCAAATTAGCAAGATACAAAATCAGCACCACAAATGCCCCGAATGTCAGAATTCCGTGGGCAATTCTTTTCACAGTCACATAAACCCAATCCCTCCCCACCGGAATTTCAAAAGTAAAGAACATTTCTGGATGATCAAGGGTGGGGCCGGGCCCCTAAAAAGCACCCTGTGGGTATCCCCCTTGGTGGGTGGTCAGGACCTGTGCCCATCAAAACACCCACTTGTTGATCCTCTGAATTATCTGGGTTAGGATCATTTAGGTGCTCATGGCTGTGGTCTTTGTCAGCTTCAGCCTCAGCAGGTTGGTCTCGTTGGTAACGACCTTCCATGCTGGTTCAGGACTGGCTGCAGCTGCTTTTACTCTGGAGTGATGTATCCACGGAACCACTTCGGCAACCTTTACTGCTGTAGGGGTTGATAACAGAACAATGTAAGGACCTCTCCATTTTGGACCCAGTGGATCATTTTTCCACTCTTTTACCCATACTATGTCACCCGGACAATACTTATGCAGTGGAGGATATAGAAAGTGAGGTATATTATCCCCCACCCAAGTATTCAATTTCTGCATTGATTTCCCCAGCAACACAACCTGATCATTTAGTTTAGTTTCTCCAATGCCCGAAGGTCCCCCTTAGTCCATTAATCAGAGGGGTTGGCGCGCCGAACATAAGTTCGTACGGACTTAGCTTCAATTGGGGGGTTGGTCTGCACCTAATGTGCAAAAGGACTATCGGCAGCAAGTCCAACCAGCCCAGTGACGTTTCTTGGCACAGTTTGGACATCAAAGTCTTTAGGGTGCGGTTCATTCTCTCGACTTTTCCTGAGCTTTGGTGCCTGTAGGCAGTATGTAGCTTCCAGGTAATACCCAGTAGCCGGGCAAGTTGCTGTAGACAGTTCTGTATAAATGCAGGGCCATTGTCCGACCCTATTTCGAGAGGAAGTCCATAACGTGGTATTATTTCTTTCATCAGACTCTTTACCACCTCTGTGGTCTTTTCAGTTCTGTTGGGAAAGCTTCCACCCATCCTGTCAAAGTGCACACCATCACCAGCAAAATATTTGTATCCTTTGCAGGGTGGCAGCACTGTAAAGTCTATTTGTAATGATGCCATTGGGGATAGCCCAATTGGCTGTTTCCCTGGAGGTTGAGATGGGCCTGTTCTTGGGTGTTTTTGGCACATGTTACGCACTGCTGGGCTATTGCTTTGCAGATTACTGACAATCCTGGTACATAGAAATGTGGCTCCAACTGCTGCTCCATCATTTCTCTTCCTCCATGGGTACTTGCGTGCAGTGCTCTTACGATTTCAGGGGCCAAAGTTGCTGGTAGGACTATTTGTCCATTTTTCAACTGGAACCATCCATCTTCTCCATATTCTCCTGGTTCTTCTGTCAGCCATTTCTTTTCTTTTTCTGAGTACACAGGTGTCCATTCACTCAGTGGTGCCGGTAGGAGTGCAGCCACCACTGGTTTTGCCTTGTATTGTGTCAATTCTTCATGACTTCCCCAGATAAATTCTCTCTTTGGGAAATAGTATCGCCATGCGAAAAACAGTAGATCATGTCTGTCCTGTGAATCTCTTACTGCTGGTATGAAAAAGTTCATTGCACTTTTCTTCATTCTTGGCAGTCTGTTCTTGATAAGGATCTCCTTGAGGAAGAACCTCACCAACGGAGCCTGGTATTCTTCTGCTCCCAATTTTCCTAGACTGTGCAGTATTCGTGTGATTCGTAGATTATTGTGAGGATTAATTGTCAAATTTTCAAAACGTGATGCAAACTTTTCTGCTTGTTCAACTTCAGTTATTTCTTTGTCTTCTTCACACTCCCCCATTATTTTTACGCCAAAGAATTTCAGCATCATTTTGTAAGCTCTGCGTAGTCTTTGCTGAACTTCTGAGGTGCCAATCATCAGGCGTGTCTCTTACGGATTCAGAGGAGTGGAATAGAAATTTCGGCCTTGTGTCTGAGTTGGGAAAAGCCATTGGATATAATCATGATTGAGTTCTAACAGTTCATAATCATCTTGCCATTTGTGCAATATTATTTCAATAAATTCGCCTTTGGGTTCAAATTTTCTCCAATTCATATAGAACTCGTAATTTGGCATGGGAGGTTGAGGTTCTTGCTTGCAGAGTAAGACTTTGACTTGCTCAATTGTTGATGGTGGTTTTGCAGCTGCTTTTGCGGCCTGGTCTGTGCGTCTGTTTCCTTTTAGAATTTCATCATGGCCTTTTTGGTGGCCACGACAGTGCATGATGCTGACAGCACTTGGTTTCCATACTGCTTCCAGGAGGGCCGCGATTTCAGCTGCATACTTGATTTGTTGTCCTGAGGACGTGAGTAGGCCTCTTTCTTTGTAGAGTGCACCATGTGCATGGACTGTCATGAAGGCATATTTGGAATCAGTGTAGATATTTACTCTCTTGCCTTCTGAAATTTCTAGAGCTCTGGTTAGGGCCGTTATTTCAGCCAATTGTGCAGATGTGTGGCCTGACAGTGGCTTTGCTTCGATAATTTCTTCTCCTGAGACTACTGCATAGCCGGAGACTTTCTTCCCATCATCCAGGTAGCTGCTACCATCGGTGAATAGCTGTAGATCGTATTTGTCTAGGGGTACGTCTTTCAAATCTGGCCTGCTACTGAACACTTCTTCCATGACTTGGAGGCATTCATGATCTGGATCCTCTTCACAGTCAGGCAGTAAAGTAGCAGGGTTTAAGGTAGCGATGAGGTCCAAATGAACCCGTGGGTTTTCACACATCATGACTTGGTACTTCGTCATCCGGCTGTTACTGAACCAGTAGCCTCCTTTCACATCCAGCAGGGCCTTGACAGCGGGGCACCTTGACATGAAGAACTTGTCCAAGGGTCAGCTTGTCTGCTTCTGCTATCAGCATTGCGGTGGCTGCCACTGCTTTCAGACATGGGGGTAGGCCGCAAGCCACAGGGTCAAGTTGCTTGGAGAGATAGGCCACAGGCCTCAACCAGGAGCCGAAGTTCTGGACCAATACTCCTGTTGCGGTTATGTTTCATGCACGAACAGCTGGAAGGCTTGCTATGATCTGGCAGGCCCAGTGCAGAGCCTCCATTAGCAGGGTCTTTAATTTCAGGAAAGCTGCTCTTGCTCTTCTTTCCAGTGAAAGGGGTCTTGTTCTCCCCCCTTGGTGGCTTGATGAAGGGGCTTGGCAATATCTGCGAAGTTGGGGATCCACAGGCGGCAGAAGCCTGCAGCTCCCAAAAACTCACGGACTTGTCTTCTGGTCTTTGGTTGGGGTATACGGCACACTGCTTCTTTTCTTTCTGCTCCCAGTGCACGTTTGGTACCTGTTAATTGGAATCCCAGGTATTTTACAGTTTGTCTGCATATTTGTGCTTTCTTTCTAGAAACTCTGTAACCTGCTTGGCACAGCAGATACAGCAGGGCTTTTGTGGCAGATAAACAGTCTTTTTCTGTGGGGGAAGCCAGTAATAAATCATCAACATATTGGAGTAACACAACTTTGTCTGGCTGAGCGTTGAAGGCGAGGAGATCTTGGCTGAGCGCGCAACCGAAAATCATGGGTGAGTTTTTGAAACCTTGAGGGAGGCGTGTCCACGTCATTTGATGGCGCGCCCCCATAGTAGACTTTTCCCACTGGAATGCAAAAATGGGCTGGCTTGCTGGAGCCAGACGGATGCAAAAGAAAGCGTCTTTTTAAATCAAGCACTGTGTAATATTTTGTATCTCCGGGAATCAATGCCAGCAAATTATATGGATTAGGAACCACAGGGGTAGAGTTACTGTGGCCTCGTTGACAGCCCGTAAATCTTGGACGGGGCGGTACTCTTGTGTGCCTTCTTTCAGTACTGGCAGTAGGGGTGTGTTCCACGGTGACACGCAGAATTTCAATATGCCGTGATCTTTGAGTCTCTGTAAATGTATCTGTATATTCTGCTTGGCTTTCTGTGGGATATGATATTGTTTTAGGGCCACAGGTGTTGCACGGGCTTTAATTCCACATATACCGGGGTATGTTTATGGCAAGTCCGGGCGGGTTTTCCTCCGCCCATACCCCAGGAATTTCAAGGAGTAGTGCATACGGGGTCCGGCGCGGCAGGCGGAGTAGGTGCCGTGCGCCATTCTTCCTCCCTTGGCATAATAACTGCAATTTTCACAGACTGGGGGTGCTGGCTGGCTGGGTTATGCTGCCGAGGAGAGCTGCCACCCTCGGGCAGGTCTAATTGAGCGTGACCCCCGGGAAGGAACATAATTTGGGCTTGCAATTTGCACAGGATATCCCGCCCTAGGAGCTGGATGGGACATTCGGGCATATACAAAAATTCATGTTCAACATTATGCCCACCCACACTACATTTTCTGGAAGCAAGAAAAGGATATTTAGCAGACACTCCCATTGCTCCCATAATATCAACCTCATTTCCCATTGGGGGTGCAATCTGCTTTGTTACAACAGAATATTCGGCACCGGTATCAACCATAAACATTTCATCTTTATTCCCCACTCTGATAGTGACCGTGGGCTCGTGGTTACCGAGCGGGATGGGCCCAGGTCCTTGTCAATATGCATCCTGCCCTTCAAATGATGTTCCCGCCAGTCCCACAAACCCTGTTCCGGCATCCTCATTTCTCTCATACCTGCCGTTCGTTACCTGGCCGTTAGAGGCTTGACCTCCCGCCTCCCCAGACTCCCCTTGCCCCCAAATTTAGCCAAAAATGCAGGGCAATCATTTTTCCAGTGACCTTCACCCCGGCACCAGGCGCAATGTTGGGTCTAGGGGTTCCCTAGGGGCTCCCCTACTTCTTCCTCTAGCCCCCTACCCCTTGCCCTCCCTCTATCTGGGCCACCTCGTCCTCCACCATTCCCCATATATCCGACCACCCGGTATGTCCCTTCTGTTTCTTTATCTCCTCTAGATCCCAGTTATGATACACCTTATTAGCAATCTCAACTAATTCACTAATACCTTTCCCAAAAACCCATCTATTCTCTGTATTTTGTTCCGTATATCCCTCTGTGACTGTCCCACACGAGAGTTAATCAACCTCTGATTCTCCATTGCTTCAGGATCAATAGGACTATACATCCTGTACGCATCCAGCAATCTCTCTAGAAACACACTTGGGGATTCCTTAACTTCTTGTTCACATCTGCTATTTTTCCCATGTTTGTGGGCTTCTTCCCTCCCGCTTTAACACCCTTATTACCGCTGTTCTATATGTCTGCAGATGGGCAATTCTTCAAGTGTATTGTACGGCCATTTAGGATCTGTTTTGGGTAGTGTTCCTCTGCCCACGCTTCTGGCTGGGCTTTAGCATCTGCTACGGCTTGGCAAATAAAATCTTTTGCGCGCTACTATTTATCTCGGGCTCTCTCTTCTGTGGTGAACATTGTTAACATTAATTGCTGCAATCTGCCCATGTGGGGTTATGTGTGAGCATAACTGACTCTATCATACTGGCCACTGCTGCGGGATTTGTGGAATACAGTGGTGTGTGTGTTTTTCCAGTTAAAAAGATCTGTTTGTCGTGAATGGGATGTATGTGTATTGCATTGGCCCCGGTGCCCCGTCGGCTAGTGGAGGGCTGGCACCTCCCGCAAAGGCATCTGCATAGCGCTCTTGTAGGGATTGTGTTGGTATGGATCCCGGGGTTTATGTATGTTATTCGCTGCGCGTGTGGTAACTCCCTGTTTCTCATCCTCCTTTTCACTATCACCATCCCATGGGGTACTAATTTATATATGCTCCCATCGGGCATCTCAATCTTCTCTGGTGGAGCCTCTCTGTCCCTCCACCGCTGCACCCTGCTCCTCTTCCGCAGTCCCACGGGACGGAGCTGAGGGTGCTGACCGAGACACAGCAGCTGCCCGCTCCCCTCCCGCCCCGCGCAATCGCGGCACTCAAAGCTTCTCTAGCTGCCCCATAACACGATGGATAAGGCCCTCTGGAACGCTCGCTCTGTGTGCAACAAACTCACAGCAATCCATGACCTCTTCCTTTCAAACTCCTTCAACCTCCTAGCTTTAACTGAAACCTGGCTAACTCCTCTGACACGGCCTCCGTTGCTGCTCTCTCACATGGCGGTCTACACTTGAGCATACCCCCAGACCGGGTGAGAGAAATGGTGGCGGGGTCGGAATCCTGCTCTCTCCACCTGCACGTACCAGCATCTCCTCCACCTCCATCCCTCTCCTTCTCCTCCTTCGAGACACACTGCATCCGCCTGTTCTCTCCTCTGGCTCTCAGGGTGGCAGTCATCTACGCCCACCGGGACCAACCTCCCAGTTCTTGACCACTTTGCTACCTGGCTTTCTCACTTCCTGTCTTCTAATCTTCCATGCCTAATTCTCGGCGACTTCAACATTCCCATTGACGATCCTTCTGCCCCTGCTGCCTCCAAACTTCTTTCACTCACATCCTCCCTTGGACTCACACAATCCTCCCTCCTCCCTACCCACCGCGATGGTCACGCTATTGACCTTGTCTTCTCCAACCTCTGCTCCATCTCTGAGTTCAACTGTCGCCCTTTCCCCCATCTCTGACCACCACCTTCTCTCTTTCAACCTATCTGGACTTCCTAAACACCCTGCTCCCCACCCCGCACACACACTCGCAGAAAATCTACATGCTGTGGACCCCCATCAATTCTCCAACCTACTTCACCACCTCCCTCATACCTCATCCTTCACCTGCCTGATGCTGGCCACTAATCACTACAACACTACTCTTATCTCTGCTCTAGACACTCTTGCTCCTCTTCGACTCTGTAAGGCCCCACGCCACCAGCTTCAGCCCTGGCACACCCTCCAGACACGCTACCTGCAAAGATGCTCCCGCACTGCAGAGCGTGCCTGGAGGAAATCCCGCTCTGAAGCTGATTTTGTTCACTTTAAGGCTAGGGTCAGACGAACGCATTTTTATGTTGTCTGTGAAAAAGTGCGTTCGAACAAATGGACGCATTTTTTCACAGAATACGTGATAGTGGTCATACTATGCGCATTTTCGTCCGTGATTTTGTACGGATCATCACTAAAACTCTTTTTGTGTCTGGACGTTATGTTGGCCGGACATTAGCAGCGTCTGACGTCTCCTAATCACACACACACGCCGCTAGCGGACGCAGCGGACTCTGTACGTCAGTACCTGCGGTTTCACGTTTTCGAAAAAATGCGTTCATTTTCCACTTGCGTTGCGCAGCCGGACTTTTGTGCGACCGTACTTCGTATATTGGGCCGTCATTGCCGCGGCATCTGCTGCTAGTGCGGCCGTGATTAAGTGCGGCTGCACGCGCGTTCGCACTGCCTCAGTCTGACCCTAGCCTAAGTTTATTCTCCGGTCATACACTCTGCCCTTCACTTGGCCAAACAATCCTTCTTCTCATCTCTTATATCTACGCTGTCCTCCAACCCTAAACGGCTCTGGTCCACCTTCAACACCCTCCTCTACCACCTGCACCTCCCCCACAGCTGCCTTCAGCGCTCAAGACTGGCAGACTACTTCCTCAGTAAAACTCTAAATATCAGACGCAACATCCCAACACAAGATAGTTATCTGCCACCTCCACTCCCAAGGTCCCCTCTGCCACCCTCTGCCGCTTCCTCCCAGCCACTGAGGAGGAAGTCAATTCCTTATTGTCCTCCTCAATCTCACCACATCATGCCGCCGACCCCATTCCTCACATCTAATTCCTCCCCTCTCCTCCTCCTCACCCCTGCTCTCACACACATCTTCAACCTATCTTCTCACTGGCTCTTTCCATCCGCTTCAAACACGCGCTAGTTACCCTTTACTAAAGAAACCATCCCTAGATCCCAACTCTCCATCCAACTACCGCCCTGTATCCCTGCTCCCCTTCACATCAAAGCTCTTAGAAAAACTAGTCTTCAACCGCCTCTCCTCTTCCTGTCCTCCAATTCCCTACTTGACCCCTGCAATCTGGCTTCCGTCCCTACACTCAACTGAAACTGCCCTCACCAAAGTCACCAACGACCTCCTAACTGCTAAAAAACACGGCCACTATTCTATTCTCATCCTGCTTGACCTCTCGGCTGCTTTTGACACTGTTGACCACCCCCTCCTTCTACAGACCCTCAACTCTCTGGGTCTCGGTGACACTGCACTCGCTTGGCGAATCCTATTTATCAACAGGTCCTTCTGTGTGTCCTTTGCTGGTAACTCCTCCTCCTCATTGCCTCTATCTGTTGGTGTACCTCAAGGCTCTGTCCTTGGTCCTCTGCTCTTTTCCATCTACACCTCCTCCCTGGGCAAATCATCAACAGCTTTGGCTTCAAATACCACCTCTACGCTGATGACACTCAGATCTACCTCTCTACCCCTGATCTCTCTCCCCCTGTCATTTCAAAAGTCAGTGACTGTTTTTCTGGCATCTCCTCCTGGATGGCCTCCCACCACCTAAAGATCAACATGTCGAAGACTGAACTCCTACTTATTCCTCCCTCCAATGCCTCCCCCTCCTGACTTCTCTATCACGGTGGAGGGTATCACCATTTCCCCATCAACCAAGTTCGCTGTCTTGGAGTTACACTTGACTCTGCTCTTTCCTTCATCCCCACATCAAGTCTCTTTCCTCCTCCTGCCGATACCAACTGCGTAATATTTCCAGAATTCGGCCATTTCTTACCGCTGTCGCCACAAAACAACTCATACACGCCCTGGTAATCTCCCGACTCGACTATTGCAATAATCTCTTATCTGGCCTCCCTCTGTCCCGCCTCTCCCCCTACAATCCATCCTGAATGCCTCCGCCAGACTAATTCACCTCACCCGCCGCTCTGTCTCTGCCGCTCCCTCTGCGAGTCCCTTCACTGGCTCCCCATCCACTGCAGAATTAAGTTCAAAATCCTTATCCTTACCTACAAAACCCTCACTAACTCAGCTCCCCACTACCTGTCCTCACTAATCACCAAATACACCCCAGCCCGCTCCCTAAGGTCAAACAGTGACCTGCGCCTAGCTTCTCACCGCATCACCTCTTCCATGATAGACTGCAGGATTTTCACGCGCAGCCCCACTCTCTGGAACGCTCTCTCCTCATACTGTCAGACTTTCCCCTAACTTCTCTTCCTTCAAACGCTCCCTTAAAACGTTCCTATTTAGGGAAGCCTACCACCCAACTCACTGACGCAATCATCAATCACTCTAACCTTACAGTCCTCTCCTCCTGTTTCCAACCCCAACCCTCCCAGATTGTGAGTTCCTACGGGAATAGGGCCCTCATCTCCTCCTGTACTGTTTGTCAAATGTTGTTCAATGTATTGTAACCCTGTCTATACTGTGCTTATTGTACAGCGCTGCGGAATATGCTGGCGCTTTATATAAATAAAGAATAATAATAATAATATATAAGGCGGGGGCAAAAACATCACTCTCTTCCGGTTGTTCCACCAACACCGGTCTCTTCTCTCTCTTCACAATTTGGGGGTACTTGCTTCTTATTTTTCCCCGCTACCATTATAAAATGGCTCTTATCTTTTATACAATATCTCTATATATCTATATACGGGTACTGTTCAGGATGTCCGTATTGCTCAGTGACTTGGGAATGCACTTTCTGCACTAACTCCGGGTCCATTGACCCCTGCTCTAGCCATTCTGGGACTAACATTGGCCATACAACTGTACACATTAATCTCAGCTTCTCCTTTGTCAATTCTACACCATAATCATGCGTTGTATATAACACCCCAAAATTCCGCACCATATATTCCAGGGGCGTCTCACCCTCTTTCACCTTCTTGGGCTTGGATGACCCGTTACCCATTGTTACTCTTGAAAACAGTACCCTTTTACAATACAGATATATTATTTCAACAATAACAGTTAGAATCTACAGTCTGATACTTCAGCCAACAGTTCTTTCGTGTCGGGGACGCTTCCTCCGTCAGTAGCCGACTGCAGTCGCCTGAGCCGAAAACGTACGTCGGGAGTCAACTCTCGTATTTGCTTCCTCGCGGGGCGAGTAGGCGCGCGTTCACTCACAGCACTCGAATCAATTCATTCACAGCACATACTGTATCAGATACTTTCAGCACATAACAAAACATAAACCCTTCAACTCTTTCTACTAGCCGAGGGTACTCAGTCCCTCCTCTGTGGCTCCTTATACCCCGTAATTTGAACTCTAACTCTTGCCTACTTGTGTCTATGTGCACCCCGTTCTATAACTATACTCCCGTCTGCAATTCCACTTTGCCTATGGATAATCTACCCACCCGGCACCACTATCTCTGCAGCTACCTCTGGCTTCAATAAGTCCTCTTCACTACACGACGTACACACTAGCACTGACTCAGGGCTCTAAGCCCAGTCACAGAAATCCCTCCTCCTTTCCTTTTTATCCACGTGGTGAAGCTTTGTTTACAAACACTAACTCTGACTATGCAACTCCACGTGGCTACTCTCTCCCTCTCTTACAGAACTACCCTTTGGTTGGCAACCAATTCCCCCGAATCCAGACACGCGTTAGCCACTCTGGCTCCTTTGCACTGTCCGTGCTATCAGCGGCGGGCTAGGTATCCCAACGAGACCGTGGCCATCGGGTCTCCTTATCCGTCTATCTCAGTCGGACGTTCCCTTAGATACCGGTATCTCCTTCAGACATACAAACACAGAAGACACTTTACCTATCGCCGGCGCTGCTCGCTGTTTCCTCAGACTCGATGGTGTCCCAGGTTCCCGGGGGCCGGGAGTCCGTTTGGGACGAGACGAGGTCCACTGAACAGGAAATCCTGCTTGGCGCCTGCAGATGTCAGCTCACCTTCAACGGACGCCCAACCGACGGGATACTTGCACCTGCAGTCAACCGCTACAGTGTGTTCAGCAGCCGTTGCTGTGTGCCCGGCAATGGCCCGTATCCCGGCTATTGAGCCCCCAAAAATGTTACCGGAGTCAATCAGGTTCACTTTCAATTCGGCGCCGGACCAGACACAACCAAGGATTGTCTGAACACGAGTCTCTTCAGGAAAGGCAAACTTTATTGTGTCGTCACACAAGTGCTCACACAGGGTTCAATCGCAAAGAGTGAGCCCCGTCTCCCCCCCTTGCAAGGGGTCTTATACCCAAAAATACGTAATTAGGTACATCCCAATTAGCCCACCTCCCGATGACACTTTATTCCACCCCACGTGGGTTAATACCTCCCATCGTTAGTACAAAGAAATTCCACATCTTAGCAATAAATTGATACACTTCATGTTAGTTTGACAGTCTGTGATTTGCTGTTGTGCTTTTTCTGGGCTGCGCCCTCCTCCCTACCGGCTGTGTTTATTTGAGATAGCTTGGGGCCTGGTCTGTTCTCTACGATCTCTTTGTTTCTCTGCAAGTTTCAATGACCTTGCCCCATTCATTCATCTTCCTGTCTCTCCGTGCCAAGAACTGGCCGGATTCTGCCTCGTTTTATTGCTAGTTCCCTAATCTACCACACATTCCTAGAATTCTATGTAAGCTTCGTTTTCACATCTAATAAAATCTATTCTATTTACTGGTGAACCAATATTCTGAACAAGATGGCCGCCTGGCTCATAGTAGCGACCATCTTTCAGCCTGATTCCACTTCAGTATCAGAAAGGCCCTCCTGGAAAAGTAATACAAGGCAATCATTAGTCCAATCAACCTCTGCTACTAGGGTTTTGAAGTCTATGGCATAATCTGCAACAGACCTGGAACCTTGCTTAATTCTGAGCAGGGATCTCCCAGCCCTCTTGGAATGACCAGGAGGATCAAAGGTGCGTCTGAGAGCACGTACAAAGTTGTGGTAGTTATAGACCACGGCATCATCATTTTCCCACAATGGGTTAGCCCATGCTAGGGCTCTACCAGACAAATGATTTATCATAAATCCCACACGGGCACGATCTGAAACATACATTCTAGGGTTTAGTTCAAAATGAATGCTGACCTGAGTCAAAAAGCCACGACACCCAGTCTGTTCCCCACCAAAACGAATAGGAGAAGTCATGGATACATGGGAGGCAGGTAAAGCAACCTCAGGTGTGTGGGATTGCAGGACCGGGGCAGAGGTCGCCACCTGTGTTTCAGGCTGCAAATAGGCAGTACGGAGAAGAATAGTTTGTATAGCCTGAGCAAAGGCATCCATGCGGTGGTCTAATTCATCGACACGAGAGGCACATGCAGCGAGCTGCTGACCTATGTCTGCAGGGTCTATGGCCCTAGCGTAATGTCAGGATCGGGTAACCCCGCTTGCAGACTGTAAGCCAACAGACCCTGACCAACCGGTCCTTAGAAATGGCCGGGTTATGGTCAGTAATACTGAGAATGACGAACACAAATAAAGTGGTGGAGTGCAAAGAAAAACAACCTGCGGAATAAAGTAACCCACAATGCTCTAGCTAGCCGGTCCTTAATAATGGCCGGTTTAAGCAGGGCAAACCAACAAAACACACATAGGCAGGGGTTAAGGAGATAGAGGTCCGTTATACTATGCCAGAAATCAGGGCGCCAGAATACAGGGAAGTCGAGACAAGCCGGGATCGTATAAACCAGGAAATCAGTCAGAATAGGAATCAAGAATAACAACAAGGCACTAGGAGAAACAGGAACCACGCTAGGGCAACTTGCTAAGAGAATGGAAGCCCTTTAAATAGAGCCGCAGCACTACCTATTGGTGCTCAGAGGAGACGCCCTGCTCTGCTATAGGATAGCTGGTCATGTGCTGCGATTGGTTGTCCTTCCTGCATGTTGCATCTGATTCGCGGGCAGCACCATTCTCTGTCCTGTAGTACACAGTACCCTGGAATAAGCTTTCTGGATATCAGCTGCTGTGACTGCCGCAACATTTCCCCGGACATGGGGCGAAGGTGCAACATTTCCCCGGACATGGGGCAAAGGTGCAACATTTCCCCAGACATGGGCGAAGGTGCAACATTTCCCTGGACATGGGGCGAAGGTGCAACATTTCCTGGACATGGGGCAAAGGTGCAACATTTCCCAGACATGGGGCGAAGGTGCAACATTTCCCTGGACATGGGGCGAAGGTGCAACATTTCCCTGAACATGGGCCACCGTGACAGGACCTCTTACATAGTTCAGGGTTCTGTTTTGCTGCTGGGCATATTGGTTATTGTTCTGGTGTTTATTCCCCACCCTGTACTCTGTAAAGTTAGAAGGCAACTACAAGGACCTTGCTCAGTGCAGGGCCTCCTCTTGTGTTTGTATTCTGTCCTGTCATCTCTTGCTCTAGTTCTGTTCCTGCATACTGTGTGCTGGGTTCTGCATCATGCAGCAAAGCACATACCTGCCTAAAGGGCTTACTAACACTCTGTATAAATGGCCCCCCTTGGCATCTACTTGGTGGGGTGCTCGTGACAGTGTTACTATAGAATAAATTCTGGTTACACCCATTGGGAGTGTTGCTATATAATATATTCCGGTTACACCCCTTGGGGGTGTTACTATATAATAAATTCTGGTTACACCCGTTGGGGGTGTTACTATATAATAAATTATGATTAGAATCCTTGTGGGATGTTACTATATAAATAATTATGATTACAAATCATTGCGGGGTATTACTATATAACAAATTATGATTACAATCATTATGGTGTGTTACTATACAATAAATTATGATTACTCCCCATGCAGGTGGTTACCATATAGTAAGGTATGAATGTGCTCCTTTTTGGAAGGGTTACTAGATAATGAATTATGCTGCATTTATTGGGGGGTGTTAGTATATAATAAATTATTGTTATGCTCCATCTGAGTAGTTACTATGTAATAAATTATGATTACAACCATTTGGGGTTTTATTATATAATAGATTATGATTACACCCCTTGGGGGTGGTTACCATATAATAAGGTATGAATGTGCTCCCCTTCAGGAAGGATTACTATATAATAAATTAGAAAAACAATCACAATGTAGCGCTGATAAGATATATATGGAAAATCGCTGAAACACTTAAATGGTCCTTGTTACTCAACCATCAACATAAGAATACAAAACAGAGGTAGTGTAGCGATAACAATGTCCTTCTTGAATATGATGGATTTCAAAAACTTTTCGTAATCCTCTTCAGGGTATCCCTCAAATGAAGAGAGAAAAAGACATCATAGTGCGACCCGTATATCACTTAGTGGAAAGGATAGATGAATAGATCTCACTCACATGAAGTGGAACCCTCCTGGTTCTGGGTCAGTCGTTTTTAGGGTCGTTCACTGGCCACCCAAGTGCCCCTCTTGGAAAGGATCGGTTCTCCTGGCGAGGATAGATATCCCGATTATCCGGAGGTTACTGGATCCAAAGAGTCCACTCGAAGGAGCCCATAAAAAACTCCAAAGAGTGTAGGGTAAATGAAAACATTAAAAATGTTAAAAATGTTTTTAAATGAGTAAAATATTTAATAACAAATAAAAACAAAAACAATATGCCAGGACGCGTTTCGCCAAAATAGATAATGTATCAAAAGGCTTCCTCAGCTGGCTGCGTTTTTGTTTTTATTTGTTGTTAAATATTTTACTCATTTAAAAACATTTTTAACATTTTTAATGTTTTCATTTACCCTATACTCTTTGGAGTTTTTTATGGGCTCCTTCGAGTGGACTCTTTGGATCCAGTAACCTCCGGATAATCGGGATATCTATCCTCGCCAGGAGAACCGATCCTTTCCAAGAGGGGCACTTGGGTGGCCAGTGAACGACCCTAAAAACGACTGACCCAGAACCAGGAGGGTTCCACTTCATGTGAGTGAGATCTATTCATCTATCCTTTCCACTAAGTGATATACGGGTCGCACTATGATGTCCTTTTTCTCTCTTCATTTGAGGGATACCCTGAAGAGGATTACGAAAAGTTTTTGAATCCATCATATTCAAGAAGGACATTGTTATCGCTACACTACCTCTGTTTTATATAATAAATTATGTTACTCTCATTTGGGTATGTTACTATATAATAAATTATGATTTTGCTCCTTGGGGGTATTACAATAATAAATTATGATCACTCTCCTTGGGGGGCGTTATTAAATAATAAATTATTTACACCCCCTTGGGGGGCGTTACCATATAATAAATTAGTGTATGCTCCTTGGGGGAGTTACTATACAATGCATAATAATTATGCTCCTTGGAGTGTGTGTTACTATAATATAAAAATGTTTACTCTCATTGGGGGTGTTTCTATATAACAAATTATGTTTCTCTCCTGGTGGGTGTTACTATATAATAAAT
>RXON01004438.1:0-44505 GCA_009667805.1 Leptobrachium leishanense | reverse complement strand
TTTTTTTGCAGTTTAGCGGGGTTCAACAACGTCCATTAACTGCTTCAGCAACTTCAATTTCACCTTCATCCATCATTTTGTGCAAGAAAAAAAACACATTTCAAAAATTCAAAAAACCTGAGGTAAAATGATGGGGATTCAGTTAACAAAGTATGATCATAGTTTGCGTAAGCCTGTCACAGTCGCCAATGTACCCCATCGTTGACAGGTCCTATCTTACTTGACTGTATCTGCATTTACAGAATTAACTCACCTTAGAGCTTCCCAGCAGGCACTAGCCTTTATAGGATGTCACGGTGGGACACACCTGTGAACAGGGAGGGGGTGCATACCCAGGAAAGTAGTCAGCTCTCCATATATAAAAAGCAAACCACAGGGTGGTTTGCACTCAACCTAAACTCTCAAAACGGGCGGGTGCATCTAAGACTCAAAATACAAAATACCAAAAAAGAGCACTCCATATCAATGACCACCTTCATCCACCATTTTGTGCAAGAAAAAAAAACACATTTCCTAAAAATTCAAAAAACCTGACTGAGGTAAAATGATGGGTACTCAGTTAATAAAGTATGATCATAGTTTGCGTAAGCCTGTCACAGTCGCCATGTACCCCATCGTTGACAGGTCCTATCTTACTTGACTGTATCTGCATTTACAGAATTAACTCACCTTCGAGCTTCCCAGCAGGCCCTAGCCTGATACTAGATACTATAATCATACTTTGTTAACTGAATCCCCATCGTTTTACCTATCATTTTGAATTTTTGAAATGTGTTTTTTTCTTGCAAAAATGGTGGATGAAGGTGGTCATTGATATGGAGTGCTCTTTTTTGGTGTTTTATATATATCTATATATATATATATATAGGCACTTACACACCCCTATTATATATGTATATGTGTGCCTACAAACCTCATTACATACATATGCGTGCGCCTGCACGTCCCTATTGCAAACCTATACGTGCACCTACACGTCCCTATTGCAAACCTATACCTGCGCCTACACAACCATATAATATATATATATATGTATGTGTGTGTGCGTTCACACACCCATAGCTAACTGCCCCAGATATAACCTAAAACACATACACCTAACCAGTCCCATACACCTAAACACACACACACATAACTAACCGCCTCATATATAACCTAAACACACACCTAACCAGTTTCGTACACCCAGTGGCGACTCTAGGAACAATATTTTGGGGGGGCACATAGAATACCGCAGTCAAAACTGGGGGGGCACTAATAATTTTCACCACTAAATCATACCACTGAATAAAACTAAGGGCCCTATCACCTGGTGTGAGCTAAAACACCATCGCTAAAGGAAAAATTTAGCGCAAGTCGCTAAAACGTAGTTCCTGACGACCTACTAACAGATCACCTTGTCCACGGTAGTCCATGAACCAGGTCGTTTAGCGCACGCTAAGGAAACGAATGTGGTTGTGTACAGGATAGAACTGTTTTTTTCCCAGTGCAGAGTGCCGGGCCATACCTATCCCTCGCCCTCACAAACTTGAATATGAACACAACCAGTGAATAACCTCTCACCCCTGCATTATTAAAATCCTCCACGGTGGTCGTATCATCCATCTTTTGACACACACATATATTAAGGCTGATGGGCATTGCCTGATAAATGCCACCCAACAGCATGTGTGAATCATTACACTGCATTTAATAGATCCAAAGGGAAGGCCAGGTGAGTGACTCAAATTTCCCTGCTGCAGCACATAAATAATACATGTTTCAGGGCAAGACTTATTCATGTGTCCCTTTAAACATGGTCCACACAGTCACCCTAATAAAACGCATACATACTATGAATGACCCCAGCATAAAATGTTTAAAATTAGGCAATATATTAGAATTAGGATATATGTGGATAAAGGATACATTTATAATAGAGCCTACTGCAACAGCAGCAACATTGCTGACCAGATCCATTACTATGGTGTATGGGGCCAAGAGAACCTGTGCTGCATTCCTTTCAATTGCCTGTTAATTGCCTGTTAATTTTGGGCGAGGACCTGTTTTTTTGGAGTTAGCACCAGGGTTGAGCAGTAGGTAAAATGTTGCAATTAGTGCCCCTCAAAAAATTTGCGCTGGCACCAAGTGATCTGTTAGCTGCAAAAGCGCTAGAGAAATTGCTAATAGCAACGCGCTAAGTGATTTTTCCCGTTTGTAAGGAAAACAATCTGTTGGTCAGGCGCTAACTTAACCTGGCGCTAATGCAAAATCATGCCGACGCAAAGGTTTGCTCACACCAGGTAATAGTGCCCTAAATAAGTATATATATAAATAAGATTCCAAAACCCCAGAGTAATGTGATGCAATGATACCTTTTTGTTGTAATAATCTGATACTTAAATTCAATATTTTATTTGCTGCAATTCGGCAGTTTTCACTGAATGTCTGATTGCTGCTTCAGCGACTCCACTTTTAGCAAATTACAGTGACCATTCGCTAAATAGGGAATTCACCTTATTTTCGGCAAAATAAATTCCCCGAAATGTGACGAAAAGCAGAGGATCTAAAGATCATTAGACCCTTTAGATTCTAACTTCCATAATAACCTCTAAAATGCCATAAACCCAGGGAAATACAATAAAATGAATAAACAATGTGGCATTTAGCCTACCCCTTAACCCCTAATATGCAATTTATCAAGGGAAAACATGAAATAAATACACTGTGAGGCATGTAGCCAACCCATTAACCCCTAAAATGCCATTAATCAAGGAAAAAATAAAATGTATACTGTGAGGGATGAAGCCTACCCATTAACCCTTAATATACAACTAAAACCAAGGCAAAAACTAATGTAATACACAATGTAATGTATAGTCTGAATATTAACCACTTCACTGCTGAGCCATTTCAACCCTGTGAAAATCTTTACGTTTAAGTGCACGTTTTTATTTAATGTTTTAGGACTTTGTTTTACACTGAATATGGTCACGGTTGGTATCATTGGAAAGGTCAGAATCTGCCCTTTCCAATGACACACAGAACGATGCACAGCAATGGAGATACCGCGGTCTGAAAAGTGTGGGAAGCTGGATGCTGATTTTTGGTGGGGGCAAGGAAGAACCTAGGGGGGGCAATTGCCCCCTTGTAGAGATGCCTATGCCTACACCTAAACATACCTAACCAGCCCCGTACACCTAAACACACACACACAAACACCTAACCATTTACAAAAAGAAAAAAACAGAGGTTCTCTTCACAGTTTACCTCTCTATCCTGCCTATCATCCATCCATGCCCCCTCTGTCTCTACCTATATGTATCTTTCTGTTCTATTAGTTTCCAAACCTCATATAGAAAGCCAGTATGCCTGCCTTAAAGAGAACCAGAGCACCTGGCAGAATTGTGAGAATCTGTAGAATCCAGGCTCAAGTATAGAAGCAAGGTGTAGAACCGCAGGGGTTATAGGGTTATATGGGATTATTCAGAAAGCACTGACATTTTCAATTCAGTGCGCTTCAGCGATTCCAGTTTGCTACACTGCAGTGAATTTACTATTTACTTTACGGTCGCCGAAGTGTGCCGAATGTGGAGCTGCCGGAGACCACCGAACAGACCGCCAAACTACAGTTAGTTACAAGATTTTGTAAAGCGCTAACAAGTTCCATAGCGCTGTACAATGGGAGGCAGAATAACAAATATACATAAAGGTTCAACACACAACAGTCGGAAAGAGGACCCTGCTGAAGAGCTTACAATCTAAGAGGATAGAGGTGACACACTAGGTGAGGGTTAATAGAGAATATGAAATAGTGGGGTGCATGTGGACTGTGTGGGAAGATTCAGTAAGAAATTAACAGAGTGGGATTAGGGAGAGAGATGATAGGGCCTAGGCTTCTCTAAAGTAATGTGTTTTCAGAGATTTCTTGAAGGACTTGAGAGACGAAGACAGTCTAATGTTGCAGGTGTTTAAACCAATAAAGATGCATGAAATGGTGTGGAAATAATAAAAAAGGTCCTCTAAAAATTATAAAATTGTCTGTTACAGAATAAAAGAACCTTAAAAAAAAATTGGGAATAAAAAAATTCCAAAAAAACTAATTAAAAGATGGTTTGCTGAAAATGAAAAGAACAAACCAACATTTTTTAACATTGAATCCTTTGGGATTTGCCTGTTTAAACCTGTTGAACTGAACCACCGAAAATCAGGGCATTTCATTTACAGTTCAGCATTCTCAGAATAGATTAACTAGTACTTTTCAATGGGGCAATTTCACTGCCGCCTCAGATCGCCGAATTGTAACAAACGGCAGAATATTTTGTGAATTGCCAGCTTTCCGAATAGACGAACTGCCATGAAATTGCACCGTACAGTGAAATTCATCGTTTGGTGCAATTTGGTGGAAAATTCGCTGCTTAGTGGAAAAAACATTTTTCCAGAGGGAACAGAGTTCCCTTTTGGCTCACACACAGAGAAGCTTATGTTAGCGTCCAATCTTAGGTTTCCTTATAAATTCACCAATGAAATTATATGTATTACAATTATCAAAGGAATTCATTAAGAACCAGCCTAGATTTATGGTTAAGCATTGATACGAGATTTGCACATGGAGTGGTGGGTTGAGTGTAACATGTCAATGGTTAATTAAAGAGCATTTATCTTCGAGATACATATCTTATGTGATATAAGATGCATAATAAACAGCCGGCACTGCCGGCTCCTTCTGGGTCTAATCCGTCTGCTGCAGACGCTGCTTCCGTCGACCCGGGTTGAGGATGATAGACCCTGCAGATGTTAGCTGTTTATTTTCGTTTGTGCGTGTTTGTACCCCTCTCCTTCCCCCCTTTATTATTTCCCGCCCTGGTGATGTTTATCTGTGGACTCTATGCAACACACTCTGGGCCTTGTTTGAGGTGTATTGTACTGAGGGACCTGACCGTTTGCTGTACTATTTTAGCTCTGGGGGGGAAACCAATTTTTTTTTTTGGGAACATGGGGTGGGTTCGGGTGCGCCATTATGGGTGTCCACCACGGCTCTGCCCGTCCTTTCTGGCCCCAGTTTCCCCCGGCCCTGTGGCCCCTGACCAGGCCCTCGACTGTCTTTGGTCCGTCTAGGCGAGCCGGCTATGCCACACACCTCATAGCAGTTTCCCTTAAACCGTCACCCCCCCTTTTTATTTTTTTCTCCTGGATTTGCTCATTCCTTACCTGCCTGAGACTACGGTCATTGTCCCAGCCTTCGTGGTTTATTTGGGTTATTTTTCCTCCCTACCCCTTTTTATGTTCCCTTTTATCAAGAGTTCTCATTCATTGTGGTTTTGTACTACTATCTTACTGCAGTTCATTGAGCTTGTTGAATGTGGCCCTGCGTGGCCTTTATTTTTACTTCTGTCTTGCGACTGATGTTTTCATAATAAAAAATTTAAATTCATAAATAAACAGTGGGCATAATCTCCTGCCTCTTCTGGAGAGCCAGGGAGGCTGTAGAATTTGTCCAAAGGTCTAAAAAGATTTATAGCATAAAAACAGTATCTGTTCAGGAAATTCTGTTCAGAATGTCAATTCCCTGACACTCATTACTGCATTAAATGTTATACAGTTATGCCGGGCTATCATCCCATCAAACAACACACGGGTGGACAGCAGATGATTAAGAGATAAGTGACATCATTTATTTCCTACATATTTATTTTTCTGTTAATCTGTATATTTGTTTTTGTGTTAAATCTTGCATTTTACTATTTTGTATTTCTGTAACCACTGAATGTTCTTGAACCCAGGACATACTTGAAAACGAGAGAAATCTCAATGTATCCTTCCTGGTAAAATCCTTTATAAATAAATAAATAAATCATTTGCTTTCTTTCCTGTTATGGGTTTGTGGAAGGAATTTAGTTTCGTTTCTCCAGTAATGAGATTCCAGCTCTATACAGCAGTATGTGTTTCTGTTTCCAGGTTTCCTTTCTCCCTGCACTGGTCACAGACTTTTCCTTCTAAAGATACCTTATCAGGGAAGACTTTACACTCCCAGCACAAACATTGCAGAGACTCAAAATAGAAATTCAGCTGCTATCATGACGTAAGTACTGCTTTTATACTTTAGTTACCTTGTAAATAATGTGTGAAGAAACCGGTCCCAGAGAAATTTATTTGAGGTGAACAGCTTAGGCTAAGGTCAGACGAAAGCAGTTTTAACGTGCGTTTAGCCGTACGAAATCACGGCCGTGCTAGCAGCAAATGACGTCCAATGCCGGGGAACATACGACGAACGGCCGCACGAAAGTTCGTCCGCGCAACGCAAGTGGCAAACGAACGCATTTTTTCGAGAACGTCAAACCGCTACTACTGACGTACAGAGTGCGCTGCGGCCGCATAGCGGCGTGTTTGCGTGATTGGGAGACGTCAGACGCTGCACACGTCCGGCCAACATATCGTCCAGACGCAAAAAGGGTTTTATTGATGATCCGTACAAAATCACGGATGAAAATGCGCATCGTATGACCGCTATCGCGTATTCCGTGAAAAAATACGTCCATTTGTTCGAACGCACTTTTTCACGGACAACGTGAAAAATGCGTTCGTCTGACCCTAGCCTGAGCCTTATAAGTGCCACTCATGTCACTGTACAGAGCACTGGTGAGACCTCACTTGGAGTACTGTGTGCAGTACTGGAGACCGTATCTCCAGAAGGATATAGACATCTTAGAGAGAGTTCAGAGAAGGGCTACTAAAATGGTGTACGGCTTGAAGGAGAAAGTTACCGGGAAAGGCTTAATGATCTTAACATGTACAGCTTGGAAAAAAGACGAGACAGAGGAGATATGATAGAAACATTTAAATACGTAAAGGGAATCCACAAGGTAGAGGAAGGGAGTATATTTAAAAGGAAACAAAGTAGCAAAACAAGAGGACATAGTCTTAGATTAGAGGGGCAAAGGTTTAAAAGTAATATCAGAAAGCATTATTTTACTGAGAGGGTGGTGGATACATGGAACAGACTTCCAGTAGAAGTGGTAGAGGCCAAAACAGTAATTGAATTTAAGCAAGCATGGGATAGGCATAAGGCTATCCTAAACAAAATATAAATCCAGGTAAAGTATCCATGTAATTGGGCAGACTAGATGGGCCGAAAAGGTTCTTATCTGCCGACATTTTTCTATGTTTGTAAGTGAATCATTCTAGGAGTGTAAACCACAGGATACATTAGTAGCAACACATTCCTGAAATAATGTGATAAACATACCCTCATCAAGTAAAGTCAAGTTACCTGATATTTAACCCATTCTGTGGCAGAGTGATATATGCTTAAAATGGTATTACGACTTTATGTAAGTGAACATGTGAACAGCCCTAGTCTGATCCATATACAAAAGAAAGATCATTGTTTACAGAGTAAGAAAGACCTGGGCATATCATCAAAGCATAATCCAATAAAACCTTCCATTCATCGGATTTGAGAGAACTGCTCTACGTTATTAATTGTGTATGTTGGTTCTCATGTCAGTGCTGCTTGGTGATCAGAGGTTAATATTTTTTATGAAATACAATTGCAAGTTCTATTTTGGGGGGGGGGAGTAGATTAAATAGGTGCTTCTGTGCATGTAGTTCAGCACTCAGCATTTAACCTTTTCACTGCAGAGGCATTTCACCGCTGTGTGCTGAGCTAATTTTTACCGCTTTCGCTCATCATGTTTAAACTCGATTTGAAGCCACATTTTTTTATATGGCCCAGACATATTATATATCGTTCTTTCCGGAAGACTCGGCAGATTCAGAATATATCATTTTTATATGTATAAGTCATGTCCTGCCTTTATATTATAACAAAAAATGCAATAAAATTAGAATTTTTAATCATCTGCAGCATGTAGTGTTTTTTTTTCACCTTTTATCACATGAGCGTTCGCGGTAATATTATCTATGGGGTGCGCTTGTACAAAAATTAGAAATGGGGACTTGTTACATTTTTGGGGGAAATTATCAGGGTTATCCAAAGAGATCCGAATTGCTTGAGAAAGGTAACCGAACGCTGATTTTCAGCGTTCGGTTACCTTTCCTGGCCATTCGGCTATCCAGAGAGCAGGCAATACTCCAAATCCTGGTGCCTGTTCGGTGCCTGTTCGAGGGCAGTGAAATCCCCATGAAAATGCACTGCTTCGGCTATTCACTTCAGAGAACACAAACCAGCAGTGAAAGGTTCCCGAAATGCCCTGCCATTCGGTGGTTTAATTCGGCAAGTTAATTCAGGAGAATCCCATAGACCTCAATGTTAAAAATATTCTCGTTTTAATTCAATATCTAATAAACCGTTCATTATAAAATTCTGCAGTAAAGAGTCTCTTTATTTATAGATTTTGTTCGGATACTTTAAGCATTTTTCTTAATTTTTATTTTTTTTAAAAGTCCGATTTTTTATTTTTTATTTTTTTAAGTTTACTTATTTTTTCTGTAACAGCCCTTTTTATTATCATTTCCTGGACCTCATATGCAAATTTCAGACATTTTCACTCAGTAGTTTCTTTGCAAACAGCTTTTCACTTTCATACATTCATACAAACTGTTTTGCTAATTTATTCACCTCCCTCTGTCTGCGGTCTCGGCTTTTTCTCAGGTTTTTCCGGCGGCTTCGCTGCGTGTGATCAGCTCCTGCTCGGGTTTTTCCGGCGTCTTCGACGGGTTAATCCAGATGTTTTTGCGGGTTTTCGACTTGCATTCGGCAGGTTTTGCGGTTAGTTTTCGTCGGGTTTTCGGTAGCTTTTCCCTGCAAATCGGGGACCCTGTGGTGCTTGCTGAATACACCGCAGGGTCACTGAAATGGGATCGGCAACACGAACCGAATTGAAGAGAACGAAAAGTGACCGAACGTGCGGTGACTTTTCGAATCTCTTTGGATAACCCTGTATGTGATTTTTAGCAAACGCACCCCATAGAAAAAAATCATTAGTGCAGCATCATTGTTCATATTATAATTGAAATGTGAACAATATTGCTGCATTAATATAAACAACACACACAAATTTTTTTTTTTTTTTATTATTTTTTTTATTTATTTTTTAAATTTTTTATTTTACTTTGTACCTGGACATGATGGGTATCATTCGAAAGGCCATGACTCCCTAGCTGCCACGGTTCTGAAGATATCGGGGTTCAAAGGAACCCCTATCTCCACCAGGGGATTTCCTTGGGAAAATCCCAGGCAGCTAGGGGTTCCCCAGCTATCTGATGTCATCAAGCTATGCGCGATGACGTCAGGCAGCGAGAAGGGACACGGAGCTAGGCCGCACTTCGGTGCCGCAAGGCGCTGAAGTACGAACCGGTGCTCGAGGGGTTAAAGCCAGGCATCGCTTAAAAGGGGAGACTCTGGCTTTTGGCGCTGTTCCTTCCTGATCGGGAGGGAGAGGGATCCGAATGGATCCCCCCCTCCCTTCCAGGCTATTTCCCGGGCCGGGGGGGGGGGTTCACCTGGAAATGACGTCATCGCGCATTGTGCATTGACGTCAGGAGGGTCTTAACTTTAGTGTCTGAGGACGCTGAAGTCAGACCGCCGCGGGACCCGGACAGAGAGGTGAGTATCTCCGCCGGGGGTCCCGCAAACCTGATGACGTGTGGGGCACGTCCTCAGCATATAACGTGCGTCAATGAGGACGTTTCCCACATGTTTGTAAAAGTTACAAACTGTAAATTGTAATAAACTGTTATTTTGTTCATGATAAAAAACAAGAAAACTAAGAACCCTAAAAAGCGTGGATGGGCAGCTAAAAATGTCCAAAGCAGTGTCAGGATCTTGGTATATGGAGTGAAGCAAGGGTGAACCCCAATATGTAGAGCGTGGAACCAGGGCCGGTGCTAGACTATTTTGCGCCCTAGGCACGACCAGCTACTTGTGCCCCCCAAAAAAAACAAAACAGTGCACATTACTGTGGAGCCTTGTGACACCCTCATAAACACTTCACATAACTGTGGAGCTCTGCGATATCCTTATAAACACCGCACATTACTGTGGAGCTCTGTGACACCCTCATAAATACCGTGTATTACTGTGGAGCTCTGATACCCTCACACACGCACATTACTGTGGAGCTCTGTGGCACCCTCATCAACACTGCACATTATTGTGGAGCCCTGTGGCACCCTCATAAACATTGCAAATTACTGTGGAGCTCTGACACCCTCAAACACTTCACATTACTGTGAAACTCTGTGACACCTCATAAACACCGCACATTACTGTGGAGCTCTGTGACATCCTCATAATGTCAGTGTTCATTACATTTCATTCCCCCCTCTTTTCAATCTATTCCCCCTCCTTTTCATTCACCACCTCCTTTCCATGCACCCCCTCCTTTTCATTCAACCCCCTCCTTTTCATTCACCCCCCTCCTTTTCATTCACCCCCCCCTTTTCATTCACCCCCCTCCTTTTCATTCACCCCCCTCCTTAAAAATGAATAATAAATTATGCCCCCTCTCCTGCTTACCTTTCGTGCAGGGAGGGGGCCAAATCAATGGTGGTCCAATGGGAGTGAGGGAGGCAGGTCTCCCTGGTGCCATGGTCTGTGTCAGAGGGGCCCTTGCTCCTCTGGTGCTCACCTCCTCCAGTCCTGACAGGGAGGGGAGGCGCGGGCTCTGGTGCACTCAGATGTCAGACACGCTTGTTCTTCAAGGCTGCCTGCCAGCCAGGGCTATAGGCTGCCTCGCACTATTCCGGTAGTGTGGCAGGCAGTACCCAAACCATTGAATGGCACGAGACCTTAGGCCATCGTGTACCTCGAGGGCCACCGGCCTCAAAGGCTATCGGCCAGTCCAGGCCTGCAGGCCGCCTCTACCGGCGCTCCAGGCAAACGGCTTGTTTGCCTTACAGATGCGCCGGCCCTGCGTGGAGCGGCAAAACAATTTAATTTGGAATATATATATATTCCAAAAGTCCAGCAACACCCTTCAAAATAAAGCAGCAAAAAGAGGTGCTAGGCCTGTATGCAATATAGAAAATCCAACAGATGGCCACACTCAAAAAATAAAACAAAATTTATTAAAGCATATTTAAAAAGCAAGTCCCGACGTTTCGGCTCTCTTAGGAGTCATTATCAAGGTTACAGAAAACACAACACTAATGGACTATAAAGAGAAAGCAGAGTATTACTCACCAATCACATTGCCTAAGGCAGTAATGCACTACACCTGGGAGCGACAAGCTCCCAGCATGCCTCAGTAATTGTAAGCACCCAGGTGTAGTGCATTACTACCCTAGTCAACGTGATTGGTGAGTAATACTCTGCTTTCTCTTTATAATTCATTAGTGTTGTGTTTTCTGTAACCTTGATAAAGGCTCATAAGAGCTAAAACGTCGGGACTTGCTTTTTAAATATGCTTTAATAAAAAAATTTTTTTTTTTTTTGATTGAGTGTGGCCATCTGTTGGAGATATATATATATATAAGTATAAATATAATGGCATTG
This sequence comes from Leptobrachium leishanense, assembly GCA_009667805.1. Taxonomy (NCBI): domain Eukaryota; kingdom Metazoa; phylum Chordata; class Amphibia; order Anura; family Megophryidae; genus Leptobrachium; species Leptobrachium leishanense. The sequence goes on along the minus strand of RXON01004438.1, from coordinate 33,068 downwards.
ATTAGAGAAGTGTTTCCCAAACCTGTCCTCAGGACCCTCTGCCTCGCCAGGTTTTCCAGATATCTGAAGCACAGCACAGGTGATACAATTTGCTGCTCAGTGATTGCAGGGTTCAGTTTGCATTTCCCCAAGGTGATCTGCAAAATCTTGTTGAGGGTCCCGAGGACAGGTTTGGGAAACACTCGATTAGAGGGTTCTGTGTGAAAGCAGACCCAGGATGCAAAAAAGCTGAGACAGACGTCATTACATATCTTACCCAGAGTTCTGTGCTGCAAATGGGGAATGCAGCACAGGAGCTCTGTGGTACAATAAAGTTTATAATTGTAAAAGACATTTACATATCCCAGCAATTCAGAGAACTGCTTTCCCACAGAACTCATGTGCTGCATTTCCCATATGCAGCAACTCTGGGTAGAGTAGGACATGGAAATTAATTCTGCAATTTCTCACTTTTTTGCGGCCTGGGTCTGTTTTAACACATAATCCTACTTGCCAGTGCCATGCCATACTAGATGGCTTTTTTAGGATAGGTCAGATTATGCAACGAGTCGCAACCACTCCTGGACACTGTTTTGGGCTTAGTATTATATTGTAGTACACAAGGACAATCCGAAACAGTGGTCTCAGAACTAAACAGATCAAGGTCAGCTGCATAGGTTCTTGGACGAGGGGGAGAAAACCACGGGTCAATACAAACATAAAACAGGACTAGGCTATAATGAGCAGAATTCTATACTACAGCGTCTGCTCAGTGTAGGTGCGGGGTTTAAATAGAGTCGAGAGTTAAGCACTGCCCACACACGCCAACCAGGTCGCTGACATCAGTGTCCCACAGGATCCAGGGCGTAAAGGGAGGCAATATGGGGAGGGGTGCCACTAGAGGTACTGGGAACCTGACGGTCAGCAGGCAGACACACACGCTCGTCGGGAGTTGGCGCCAATGTTGCTGCAGCATACAGAGGCGGTGTGGAGTTAGGCGGCTACGAATGGCCGGGTGGCTGAGTCCTAACAAGCAGGAGCAATTTATCAAGCAGGCACACCCATATCAAAGGTTGACCATCAGTGTTATATACTGTCCCTTACCAAAAGCTATATAATAGAAACATAGAAACATAGAAACATAGAAAAATGTCGGCAGATAAGAACCTTTTCGCCCCATCTAGTCTGCCCAATTACATGGATACTTTACCTGGATTTATCTTTTGTTTAGGATAGCCTTATGCCTATCCCATGCCTGCTTAAATTCAATTACTGTTTTGGCCTCTACCACTTCAACTGGAAGGCTGTTCCATGTATCCACCACCCTCTCAGTAAAATAATGCTTCCTGATGTTACTTTTAAACCTTTGCCCCTCTAATCTAAGACTATAATAAATGTCAAATTAATCCTAGCTTATATAATTTATAATACCAGTGTTTTTAACCCTCTTATACCTAATCATATGGTTTAGGTAGAATATTAAGACCTGCAAGTTGTGTTTATACAAATAAACAATTATGTGTTTTTAGTAATAACAGCAAATATAGAATGAAGACAACATTATACGGAGACACATTTGTCTTCTTGACGTCATATTAAGCGATAACGACCGCTGCATATATGAAGCAAATACTAGGTATATGTGAGTATCAAGGTGATATTGTAACAGTACACGTTTTGACTTGTGGTCATATGTTCATATTAATAGTTTCTTCTAATCCACTCACTGTAAGGGCGTTTGTGACCTTTAATATAAAAGAATTGCATGATTTATTTGCTTGGTCTATGGAAATAGTACAACTTAAACATTACACATAGAGGGGTGCACGACTGAAAAATTTGTTTAGTTTTAAATTATTTTAGTTTTTGGAATTCCATTTCGGGTTTCGGGGGTTAATTCATTTCATATTTCGTTTAGTTTTGGATTGATTCGAAATGTAATTTCGATTCGATAATATATTGATTCTATAGGTGATGGTATATCAATTCGAATTTTGGATCACTAAATAAAACCCCCAATTAATCTAATTTTGCTCTTAAAAGGCAATCTAGTGTTAGATATTAAACGGTGTCACAGATTTAGTAACAGTTTAATTAACAGGGACAGAGTGTTTGTGGAAAGTAATATGAAATTAATTTGTTTCATAAAGTTTCAAATCGATAGTTGATATACTGTATAAACTATAGAACTGATATCAATTCAAATTTTGGATCACTAAATAAACCCCAATTAATCAAATTTTGCTGATAAAAGGCAAGCTAGGATTAAAGGTCTCTCTGCAGTATAATCAGGGCTCGAGTCCTGCGGGAACGCGCGGGAACAGCGTTCCCGTACTTCTCCCGCTGCGAGAACGCAGGTTCCTGCTGTGGCCTGAGCCCAAAACGATTGAGCAGGCCGCCGCCGCACATTGCCGGCGACCGCGTGCTTCCTGCTATGAACGGCCGCTGACAGGAAGTGCAGCCGCTCGCCTGGGATCTAACAGCCAGCCGCGAGATCGCGGCTGGCTGTTAGATCTCAGGAGAGAGGCTGCACTTCCTGTCAGCGGCCATTCGTAGTAGGAAGCACGCGGCCACCAGCAATGTGCGACGGCAGCGGCCTGCATCGTTTCAGGTGAATTGAGCTGCTGGGGCAATAATATCCATATAATATCCATGGGGCATTATCCATGAGAGCTGGGTGGCATTATCCATGAGAGCTGGGGGGTATTATCCATAAGACATGGGGCATATCCATAAGACCTGGGGCATATCCATGAGAGCTGGGGCGCATATCCATTTGAGCTGGGTGGCATTATCCATGAGAGCTGGGGGGCATTATCCATAAGACATGGGGCATATCCATAAGACCTGGGGCATATCCATGAGAGCTGCGGCGCATATCCATGAGAGCTGGGTGACATTATCCATGAGAGCTGGGGGGCATTACCCATAAGACATGGGGCATATTCGTAAGACCTGGGGCATATCCATGAGAGCTGGGGACATATCCATGAGACCTGGGGCATAACCATGAGACCTGAGGCATATCCATGAGAGCTGGGGCGCATATCCATGAGACCTGGGGCGCATATCCAGAAGACCTGGGGCATATCCATGAGACCTGGGGCATATCCATGAGACCTGGGGCATTATCCATGAGACCTGGGGAATATCCATGAGGGCTAGGGCATTACCCATGAGGGCTGGGGCATTACCCATGAAACCTGGGGCATATCCATGAGACCTGGGGCATATCCATGAGAGCTGGGGGGCATATCCATGAGAGCTGGGTGGTATATCCATGAGAGCTGGGGGGCATATCCATGAGACCTGGGGCATATCCATGAGACCTGGGGCATTATCCATGAGACCTGGGGCATATCCATGAGACCTGGGGCATATCCATGAGGGCTGGGGCATTACCCATGAGACCTGGGGCATATCCATGAGAGCTGGGGGGCATATCCATGAGACCCGGGGGGCATATCCATGAGAGCTGGAGCATATCCATGAGAGCTGGGGGGCATATCCATGAGACCTGGGGCATTATCCATGAGGGCTGGGGCATATCCATGAGACCTGGGGCATATCCATAAGACCTGGGGCATATCCACGAGACCTGGGGCATATCCATGAGAGCTGGGGGGCATATCCATTAGAGCTGGGGGGCATATCCATGAGAGCTAGGGGGCATATCCATGAGAGCTGGGGCATATCCATGAGAGCTGGGGGCATATCCATGAGAGCTGGGGGGCATATCCATGAGGGCTGGGGCATATCCATGAGACCTGGGACATTATCCATGAAAGCTGGAGGCAATATCCATGAGAGCTGGAGGCAATATCCATGAGAGCTGGGGAAATATCCATGAGAGCTAGGGGGCATATCCATGAGAGCTGGGGGCAATATCCATGAGAGCTGGGGGCATATCCATGAGAGCTGGGGGGGCATATCCATGAGCTGGGGGCATATCCATGTGAACTGGGGCAATATATACCCATATGAGCTAGGGTCAATAATATCCATGTGAACTGGGGGCAAATATATCCATATAACCAGTGCTGGGTATATTATTCTGGGGCTCAGCGCTGTGTATATTAATCTGGGGGTTCAGTGCTGTGTATATTATTCTGGAGGCGCAGTGCTGTGTATATTATTCTTGGGGTTCGGTGTTGTGCATATTATTCTGGGGGCTCAGTGCTGTGTATATTATTCTGGAGGCTCAGTGCTGTGTATATTATTCTGGGTGTTCAGTGTTGTGTATGTTATTCTGGGGGTCCAGTGCCTGTGTATGTAATTCTGGGGGGTCTGTGCCTGGATAAATATATATATATATATATATATATAATATATATATATATATATATATGTATGTGATATATGTATTATATATAAAACGCGTTAGTCCAGTTGCCAAAATTACGAGTATACCTGTACGTAGTGATACCTTTCACTGATCAGTTTAGTTTCCAGACCTGAAGAGGAGAGGTGAAAGCTTATCTTTTAAATTTAATGTTAACCCAATAAAAATGGTATCACCACGTACAGCTATACTCGTGATATATATTTTTTTCTTCAGGTAATAGGGGTTGTGGAATTCGTGGGTGAGTTCCCTCACTTTTTTTCCCAGGACTTGACCACTGATTTATAATTAATGCAGCATATGAATCCACACACTGCTGGGAAGCGCCTCTCTGCAGTATAATGCAGCATTTGAATCCACTAGACTTGTGCACCGATTTTTTTTTCGGTTCGATTCGTTCGGATGTTTAAAATTTCGATTCGGCTCGTTTCGGCCGATTTCTGTTTCGATTCGGTTCGGCTCGTTTTTCGTATACATTTTTTTTCCGAATAGTGACCATTTTTCGTGTTTTCGGGTCACTCTGCTCGTTTTTTGTATCGACTTTTCGTGATTTCGGAAATTTTCGTTTTTTTCGGAACGTCTGTTCTCCTCGTTTCAAAGTGTCTAACTCTATTCGTTTTGACGTAAACTACTATGGTTTACTTTTTTTATACTTTATATATTTTTTTATAATTAATTTTTGGTTTGTTTTTCGGTTCCGATAATTCATTCTGTCGATACGATAATTCTGGCGATTCTATCATGTTTTTTTTTTATTAAATAAAGATCCTTTTTTCTTATGAATATACATTTCACAACTTTATTTAATCATATTACAATGGTATGAAAGCCAAGGAACAAAAAAAATGAACAAAACGATTTAAAAAACGCTAAACTGACCCAAATGGTCTGACTTTAAAAATAAAAACCAGAACAAAAGGTTTTAAAACGGAAAAATAGTTGATCAAAATGATCTGAAACGAAAAAAAAAACAACAAATAAAATGATTTAAAATAGACAAAAAAATTAACCCTTTCGCTGCTGAGGCATTTCACAGCTTCCCATCACGCCTGTGTGCGGCACTGCGGTCTGCTGCTGAGCTAATTTTTAACAGTTTCGCTCCTCTTGTTTAAACGCGTTTTTTTGAAGCCTTATTTTATAATATGACCCAGACATGTTATATATCACTCTTTCCGGCAGACTCGGCAGATGATTCATAATATATCATTATCATATGTATGCGTCATGTCCTGTCTGTATATTATAACAAAAAATGTAATAAAATTAGAATTTTCAATGTTTGTTTTACAAGGTGTAAAGTGGTTTTTTCACATTTTAACATGCGCGTGTTTGCGGTTATATTTTATGAGTTGCGTTTGTTAAAAAAAAAATTAATGGGCACTGGTTATATTTTTTTGGGTGAAAATTACACTATTTTTAACAAACGCACCCCATACAAAAATCCTTAGTGCAGTATCATTGTTCACATTATAATTGAAATGGGAACAATATTGCTGCATTAACAAAACAAAACAAAAAAACCTGTTTATTTTTTTTTATATTTTATTATATTTAAATTTTTTATAATTTTTAACATTGTCATGTTTGGTATTGTTGGAAAGGCCATGCTCTGGTCGATCCAAAGATACCAAACATTAACCGATAGCGGAGATAGAAAAATGTCGGCAGATGAGAACCTTTCGGCCCATCTAGTCTGCCCAATTACATGGATACTTTACCTGGATTTATCTTTTGTTTAGGATAGCCTTATGCCTATCCCATGCTTGCTTAAATTCAATTACTGTTTTTGCCTCTACCACTTCTACTGGAAGACTGTTCCATGTATCCACCACCCTCTCAGTAAAATAATGCTTCCTGATGTTACTTTTAAACCTTTGCCCCTCTAATCTAAGACTATGTCCTCTTGTTTTGCTATTTTGTTTCCTTTTAAATATACTCCCTTCCTCTACCTTGTGGATTCCCTTTACGTATTTAAATGTTTCTATCATATCTCCTCTGTCTCGTCTTTTTTCCAAGCTGTACATGTTAAGATCATTAAGCCTTTCCTGGTAACTTTTCTCCTTCAAGCCGTACACCATTTTAGTAGCCTTTCTCTGAACTCTCTCTAAGATGTCTATATCCTTCTGGAGATACGGTCTCCAGTACTGCACACAGTACTCCAAGTGAGGTCTCACCAGTGCTCTGTACAGTGGCATGAGCACTTCCCTTTTCCTACTGCTAATACCTCTCCCTACACAACCAAGCATTCTGCTAGCATTTCCTGGTGCTCTATTACATTGTCTACTTACCCTTAGATCCTCTGAAATAATGACCCCTAAATACCTTTCCTCAGATGTTGAGGTTAGGACTGTATCAAATATTCTATATTCAGCCCTTGGGTTTTTACGTCCCAGGTGCATTATCTTGCACCTATCCACATTAAAACTCAATTGCCACAACTCCGACCATTTTTTTAGTTTACCTAAATCATTTGTCATTTGGCTGATCCCTCCAGGAACGTCAACCCTGTTGCAAATCTTTGTGTCATCAGCAAAAAGACATACTTTTACATTAATACCTTCTGCAATATCACTAATAAAAATATTAAAGAGAATGGGTCCAAGTACTGACCCCTGAGGTACCCCACTGGTAACAACACCTTGCGCCGAATAAACTCCATTTACCACAACCCTCTGTTGTCTGTTACTCAGCCACTGCCTAATCCATTCAACAATATTGGAATCCAAGCTCAAAGATTGCAATTTATTGATAAGCCTTCTATGCGGAACAGTATCAAAAGCCTTACTGAAATCTAAATAAGCAATGTCTACTGCACCACATGTGTCTATTATTTTAGTTACCCAACCAAAAAAATCAATAAGATTAGCTTGGCATGATCTCCCTGAGGTAAACCCATGTTGTTTCTGATCCTGTAATCTATGTGTTTTTAGATGTTCAACGATCCTTTCCTTTAACATGGTTTCCATTAATTTCCCCACTACTGACGTAAGACTAACTGGCCTATAGTTCCCCGATTCCTCCCTACTACCCTTCTTGTAAATGGGCACAACATTTGCTAATTTCCAGTCTTCTGGGACGACTCCCGTTAACAAGGATTGGTGTTCCAATCCTAAATAAATAAATCTGTTAACGGTTTTGCTATTACATCACTGAGCTCTTTTAATAATTTAGGGTGGATCCCATCAGGCCCCATTGACTTATTTGTCTTTACTTTAGACAGCTGCTGTAGAACCTCCTCCTCTGTAAACTCATATGTAAATGTCTCTTTAGTGTTCTCTCCTAACTGAGGTCCCTTTCCTTCCTTTTCTTCTGCAAAGACTGAACAAGTTCATTGGAACCCCCTATTTCCACCATTGGTCACAGTTAGGGGTTAACTCCAAAACTGACGTCATTGTGACGAGGTCTTGGGACTGTCGGCAGCTCTCGTTCCCCCACGCTGTTGTCTTCCTGCAAAGACGTGACCATGTTGGCGGGCAGCGTCTTAGCGGGCAGCGGTGGGAGAGAGAGAGCTCATAGCTGGGAGGAGGTGTCACGTGAAGCTGCAAACAGGGACAAATAAACTAGACCTGAGCCGCACTGAGGATCTTTGGGTTGTGTCGGAGAAGACTTCACGCAGTGCTGCCATCAATATTTTTTGATAAATTCTTGGTTATGCAATGAATGTGACTGTGGACAAAAATCCATGTTGTTGTGACATCGCCTAAGCTTAACAAAACCATGCCACGTCGGTAATCAAATCTCAAGGCAGTACAACAAGGTTGTGTTAGTGTGTGACATTTTTTGGCCAGGCAGGCAGTGTAGAATGTGCACAGTCACATTCATGGCCACAAATATGTCGACAAATTTATGACAAAGGGTCCATAGAATTGTCAATACATTTATGTACATATAATTTTAACAGTGTGGAAACCAAGCAATACATATTAACTTATTAAGTAAGGAAATGCAACGCACACAAACAGGAAAATATAGAAGAAATATAAAATTTATTTACAACATGCCACATGGCATTGGCAAACTTCCCAACAGGGGCACAAACATAGGGGAGGAGGAGGCTGGTCTCACTGCCGCTCCAGAATGTCAATGGCATTATTAAAATGCTCCCTAAATTCCTGGAGCAACTCCTGTATGGCATCGAGGTTGCTGCCAGCCAGGCGTAGCTCGCCGATCGCCATCCTGACGCTGGACCTTTCAGTGTCCGGTCTGGCTTCTCCTTATATATACTACTGTTATATTTTTTCAAGACTTTCAGTCAAAAATAGATAGCTGCTTTACTTACTGTATTTTCCTTCTTTCATTTATTAGATATATATAATCACGGTTACCTGATTGACTATTTCTGGCACCGGCTATTTTATAGCCATTGCTTGATACTGATACTTTTTATGTGTTTGATGTTCTTGAATTGCCTCTAGGAGGAACACTGCTTTATTCTCACCACTGTGTATTATTATCAGATACATTGATTCTGTCACTACTTCATTATTGGCACACGGTAAATTTACAGTAGGGATGAGCTCTTCGGTTCGATATGCTCAGAGTTCGATTCGAACATCGCCCGTTCGGATGTTCGCGAACTCCGAACATTTCCGCATGTTCGCTGCATGTTCGCCCACAATGCACTTTTTCCACTGGTCTGAAGCTTGTAATTGGCTACAGCCTGCACCTGACCACAGTTTAGGTGCAAGACAGGTGCAAGACTATGCCAATCACGGCTCAGAGTCCTGATTGGACAAAATTTGCCAGCAGCACACTACATAAGGCTTCACACAGCCCCAACACGTGTTTTTTGAGAGGAGATTGTTGTGTTAGTGTGTGTTCTCACTGCCACCAGCTATTGGGGGGTCTCACTTCTACAAAATATCGGGGAATTGTTGTAATCTGTGTGTTCTCACTGCCACCAACTATTTTGGGGTCTCATTTCTACAAAATATCTGGGAATTGTTGTAATCTTTGTGTTCTCACTGCCAGCAGCAATCGTGGGGGTCTCACTTCTAGAAGATATCTGGGAATTGTAATCTGTGTGTTCTCACTGCCAGCTATCCCACATACTTCTAGCAGATTTCTGCGAATTGTAAGGCTAGGGTCAGACTAATGCATTTTTCGCGTTGTCCGTGAAAAAGTGCGTTCGAACGAATGGACGCATTTTTTCACAGAATACGCGATAGCGGTCATACGATGCGCATTTCCGTCCGTGATTTTGTACGGATCATCAATAAAACACTTTTTGCGTCTGGACGTTATGTTGGCCGGACATTAGCAGCGTCTGATGTCTCCTAATCACACACACACGCCGCTAGCCGACGCAGTGCACTCTGTACGTCAGTACTAGCGGTATCACATTCTCGTATCATGTTTGTTTGCCACTTGCATTGCGCAGCCGCACTTTTGTGCGGCCGTTCGTCGTATGCTGCCCGGCACTGGACGTCATTTGCTGCTAGCACAGCCGTGATTTAGTGCTGCTAAACGCACGTTAATACTGTGTTAGTCTGACCCTAGCCTAATCTGTGTCTTGTCACTGCCACCCATCAGGGGGGCTCACTGATTTATAGGAGGTTTCTGTCACGGTTCCCGGATCCCACCACACAGCCCTTAAAGCCCAACACTCCACAGAGCCAAAAAGCTACCAACAGAGTAGCCGTAGAAAAATCCCTAACTGTCTGGTCCTTAAAATTTGGCCAGGTATAAGTATACTAGCTAGACAGAAAGGGTTAATCAAAGACAATGTCGTAATACAAAACCAGGTCAGCAACACGGGGATAGTCAGTCGAGCCAGAATCAGGAATACAGAGTATAGAATAGTCAAATGGAATAGCCGGGTCGATATCAGTGCAGTAGCGTAGTACACGAAAAATAGCCTAGGGCAACGGAAGGTAGAATGGTCAGAAAACAAGCAGAGGTCAATAACAGGTTAAATCACGAGAGAATTCAGGTACAAGGAGCTCAGGTATGGATAACCACGATCTGGCACTGCTTAGAAGGAACTGTGGGTTTTTAAAAGACCTTCACCAGACCGCACCCCCCTCTCAAGCTGCACCTCATGCAGCCACCTCCCTGCCTGTCTCTATTCAAACCAGGCATTGGTCAGCGAGCAGCATCAGACATTCTGCCTTCAAGCACACTGGAGAGGCTGGAAGCCCCAACGTTACAGTACCCCTCTCCACGGGAGGCCACCGGACGACCAACAGGACAAGTGGCAGGACGACCACCAGGGCGAGTGGCAGGATGACCACCAGGGAGAGTGGCAGGATGACCACCAGGGTGAGTGGCAGGACGACCACCAGGGCGATCTGGGTGCGAGGCATGGAACGCCCTGACCAACCTAGAGGCAGACATGTTGGAAGCCGGAATCCAGGACTGGTCCTCCCGGACCATAACCATCCCGGCCATCCAGGACCATAACCCACCCAATCGACCAAGTACTGCAGAGCACCCCTGAACAGCCTAGAATCCAGAACTTTCCTAACCTCATACTCTGTTTCTCCATCAACCTGAGCAGGTGGAGGAGGAGGAACGACCCGTGTGTACCTGTTACACAACAAAGGCTTCAGTAGGGAGGTGTGGAAGACGTTGTGCAAGCGAAGATGTTTAGGAAGGGCAAGAGCATAAGCCACAGGGTTAACGTGGCGAATGATCTTGTATGGACCTATAAACCGAGGTGCCATTTTCATAGAAGGCACCCCAACTTCACATTCCTAGTGGACAACCAAACTCTGTCCCCCACGTTGTAGGAAGGAGCTTGTAACCTATGCCTGTCAGCCTTGCGTTTCTGGGCAGCAACATTGCGCTCCATGTTTTCGCGAATCTGTCTCCAAATCTCTTGTAGTTGTGTGAGATGTTCATCGAGAGCCGGGATGGCCTGTTCAGCAAACTGAAGCGGTAGAGCCGGAGGGAAAAACCATAGATGGCAGAAAAAGGAGAGTGGCCAGTGGTCTCATTAACGGCGTTATTACGTGCATACTCAGCCCAGGGCAACAACTCCGACCAATTGTCTTGTTGTTGTGTGGTAAAGCAACGTATGTACTGCTCGAGACCCTGATTTGCCCTCTCTGCTGCCCCATTGGTTTGTGGATGATATGCTGAAGAGAAGGCCAATCGCACCCCCATCTCCGCACAGAAATCCCTCCAGAAACGAGAGACGAACTGAGCTCCTCTGTCAGAGACTATTTTAGACGGAACCCCATGTATTCGTACAATCTCTCTAGCAAAGACGACCGCCAGTTCTTTGGCTGTAGGAAGCTTAGGTAAAGGAACAAAATGAGCCATTTTGGAGAAGCGGTCTTCAACTGTCAGAACCACAGTATAACCCTTGGACTTCGGCAAATCCACAATAAAATCCATAGATAGATGAGACCAAGGCCTATTAGGCATGGGTAAAGGCTGCAATAGATTGACAGGCAAGGTTTTACTGGTTTTGCTTCTTGCACAGACTTGACAAGCAAAAACAAACAGACGTACTTCCCGTCGCATGGTGGGCCACCAGAACTGTCTGGAGATACTGGTAAGAGTCTTAGTAATACCAGGATGACCTGCTGGTTTAGAATCATGAAACATTATGAGTAATTCTTGTCTTTCCTTTTCAGGCACAAACAACATATCTGGAGGCTTGTTAGGTGGAGCCCCCATTTGAGCTGCTTGGAGGCGTTCCAGGAAAGGCGAGGAAACAGACAAGACTGTGGAAGCCACAATACGTTCAGGAGGAACTATAGGATTGTGGTCTTGTGTATTTGATTCATACGGGTCATATTGACGAGATAAGGCATCAGCCTTTACATTGCGGTCACCTGGTCTGTAAGTCAACACAAAATTAAACCGGGACAGTAGTAATGACCACCTGGCCTGTCTCGAGTTCAGACGTTTAGCATCCCCGATGTACGTAAGGTTCTTATGATCAGTAATTATCAACAAAGGGTCAAGAGTACCTTCCAACAAATGTCTCCACTCTGACAGGGCAGACACAATAGCAAGCAATTCTCTGTTACCGATATCATAATTGCGTTCTGCTGATGATAATTTTCTTGAAAAGAACCCACAAGCATGTAGTGGCTTCCCTGGAGACTCTCTTTGAGATAGGACAGCCCCAATGCCTATCTCAGAAGCATCATCCTCAAGAACAAATAGAATTCTGGGATCAGGATGCCGTAACACAGGAGCGGAAGTGAAAGCCTGTTTGAGAGCTTCGAATGCCTGTTTGGATTGTGAAGACCAGACCTGGTGTCAGGAATCAAGCCTGTGCCCACACCTAATCCCTGGCAGACCCTTATTCACCTGCCTATGTTTGTATGCAGGTTACAGGATCCCCTTTCTGGCTGTTCATCTTCTGTTGTGGTGCCTACAGGTGTATGCTAGTACTCCTATTGAAGCCTGCTAGAGGGATCCACCCTTCCATCAGGACTTCAACATTAATGTTCCTGGAAGTGCAGACAACCAGTCCTGTCGCTGAAGCTCCCTACCATTGAACCTGAATCCCTCCAGTGATACTCCCAAGTGGAACCCTGCTCCGAAGTGGAACCCTGCTCCCAAGGAGAATCTCGCTATCAAGGTACCCTGCTCTCAAGAATCCTCGTTTTCAAGTGTACCCCGCTCTCAAGAATCCTCGTTTTCAAGTGTACCCCGCTCTCGAGAATCCTCGTTTTCAAGTGTACCCCGCTCTCAAGAATCCTCGTTTTCAAGTGTACCCCGCTCTCGAGAATCCTCGTTTTCAAGTGTACCCCGCTCTCGAGAATCCTCGTTTTCAAGTGTACCCCGCTCTCAAGAATCCTCGTTTTCAAGCTGAACCCTGAAACCTGCATACAGTCTGTTGCCTGCCTGCTAGTGCTCATATCAATTGCTATTTGTTTTGTTTATTCTTTAATAAACCTTCAGTACCCAGCAACCTGTGTGACTCCTACGATCACTGCATCATGGGCTTACTTCACCCACCGTCGCACACCCAACCTGACACCTGGTTCTTCAGACCTTTACGTGTCATATTAACCCTTTCGCTGCTGAGGCTTTTCACACCTCTGTGCTGAGGTCATTTTTACCGGTTTCATTCATCATGTTTAACAGCGTTTTGAAGCCTTATTTTAATATATGACCCAGACATATTATATATCATTCTTTCCGGCAGACTCGGCAGATTCATAATATGTCATTATTATATGTATACGTTATGTCCTGTCTGTATATTATAACAAAAATGCAATAAAATTAAAATTTTCAATAATTTACACTGAGTAAAGTGGTTTTATACACATTTTAACATGCGATCATTTGCGGTTATATTTTCTATGGGGTGCGCTTGTTAAAAAAATTAGAAATGGGGTCTCGTTACATATTTTTTTTGGGAAAATTTAGCTATTTTTAGCAAACGCACCGCATACAAGAATCGTTAATGCAGCATCATTGTTCACATTGTAATTGAAATGGGAACAATATTACTGCATTAACAAAACCAAAAAAAAACTTGTTAATTTTTTTTTTTTAACCACTTGGCTGCTATGGACGCGTTCAGCGCGTCCAGCCAAGTGGTTCTCCTGTGCTATGGACGAGCTGAGCGCGTCCATGCACAGGAGGCAGCAATCCGCCGGATTCCGGCGGATTGCTGCGCCCCCCCCCCGGTACGGGCTGACATCTTGGATGTCAGACCAGCACTCAGGACCCCGGCGGAGCAATTAGATGTCATCGCGGCGGTGCGATGACATCTAATTCAGGCGCCCCCCGCATGTGCAGAGGAGGCACCTGAATGGGAGGGGGGGGAGTTCCTTCGGACCTCTCTGAAAAGCGCCGGTTCTTGATCCTTTCCTGGAGCTGGCCGACATCTTGGATGTCAGCCAAGCCTCCGGGAGCTCCCCCTGAGGACTGGCGTCATTGTGCATAGCACGATGACGCCAGTCCTGGAGTTAACCCCTAGCTGCCACCAATGGTGGAGATAGGGGGTTCCAATGAACCCCCTATCTCCCGATCCATGGCAGCTAGGGGTTAATGTTTGATATCGTTGGATCGGCCAGAGCATGGCCTCTACAACGATATCAAACATGATAATGAAAAAAGTTTTTAAAAAAAAAATTAAATTAAAAATAAAAAAATATATATATTTAAAAAAAACAAGTTTTTTTTGTTTTTGTTTTGTTAATGCAGCAATATTGTTCCCATTTCAATTATAATGTGAACAATAATGCTGCACTAACGATTTTTGTATGCAGTGCGTTTGTTAAAAATAGTGAAATTTTACCCAAAAAAATGTAACAAGTCCCCATTTCTAATTTTTTTAACAAGCGCACCCCATACAAAATATAACCACAAACGATCGCATGTTAAAATGTGAAAAAAAACACTTTACACATAATAAATTATTGAAAATTCAAATTTTATTGCATTTTTTGTTATAATATACAGACATGACATAACGTATACATATAATAATGACATATTATGAATCTGCCAAGTCTGCCGGAAAGAACGATATATAATATGTCTGGGTCATATATCAAAATATGGCTACAAAACGCGGTTAACATGATCAGCGAAAGCGGTAAAAATGACCTCAGCACAGAGGTGTGAAAGCCTCAGCAGCGAAAGGATTAAATATTTTTTTATTTTTAATTTTAAATTTTTGTTTTAAATATTTTACACAGTCAATTTGGTATCGTTGGAAAGGCTGTGCTCTGGCCGATCCAATGATATCGAACATTAACCCCTAGCTGCCACGGATCGGGAGATAGGGGGTTCCAATGAACCCCCTATCTCCACCATTGCTGGCAGCTAGGGGTTAACTCCAGGACTGGCGTCATCGTGCTATGCACGATGATGCCAGTCCTCAGGGGGAGTTCCTGGAGGCTTGGCCGACATCCAAGATGTTGGCCAGCTCCAGGAGAGGATCACTATTTGGCGCTTTTCAGATCCGGCTCCCCAGGGGTTAATTACAGCTACGTTTGGAAGGGCAGGCTTCCCCCTGCCCCCCGGCGAGCGGGAGGGAACTCCCCCTGAGGACTGGCGTCATTGTGCATAGCACGATGACGCCAGTCCTGGAGTTAACCCCTAGCTGCCACCAATGGTGGAGATAGGGGGTTCCAATGAACCCCCTATCTCCCGATCCATGGCAGCTAGGGGTTAATGTTTGATATCGTTGGATCGGCCAGAGCATGGCCTCTCCAACGATATCAAACATGATAATGAAAAAAGTTTTCCCTTTCAGGTGCCTCCTCCGCACACGCGCTGAGCGTGTCCATAGCAGCCAAGTGGTTAATGATAGGAGAAGCTACATCAGAATAATTCTTGATAAATCTCCTATAATAGTTGGAAAACCCCAGAAACCTCTGTATGGCTTTTCATTCTGAAATGACCGTGAGTGTGGAAGGATCCATCTCAAAACCTTCTGGAATGATAATGTACCCAAGAAATTTTACAGTAGTAATGTTGAATAAACACTTCTCCAGTTTGCAATAAAGACCATTGTCTAGTAATTTTGCTAATACCTGTCTGACATGTTCATGGTGGGTTTTCAGATCGGGAGAGTAAATCAGTATATCGTCTAGGTATACTATAACAAAGGATTGCAAAAAATCTGAGCACATCATTAATAAAATCTTGGAATACAGCTGGAGCATTACAAAGACCGAAAGGCATGACCAGATATTCATAATGCCCACTCCTGGTGTTAAATGCTGTTTTCCACTCATGCCCATCTTTTATACCTATCAGGTTGTAAGCCCCTCTTAAATCGAGTTTTGTGTATACTGCTGATCCCCTTAACCTGTCGAACAGTTCTGATATAAGAGGGATAGGGTACACATTCTTGATGGTGATCTTGTTAAGCCCCCTATAGTCGATACACGGGCGTAAATCTCCTTTTTTAGACACAAAAAAGAACCCAGCCCCTGCTGGAGAAGAGGAGCGTCTGATAAAACCTCTCTCCAAATTCTCCTTTATATACTCCTCCATGATTTGGTTCTCTTTTATGGATAAAGGATATACTTTGCCTCGAGGAGGCATGGTACCTGGATGAATATCTATGGCGCAATCAAACGGTCTATGTGGAGGTAGTTTCTCTGCCTCTCTTTTATCAAATACAGCCCTGAGGTCGGCATACCAGTCAGGAACCTCTGTAGACAATGGGGTAGCTGTAGGTGTGTTCAGGGCACCAATATGCTGAATGGGTATTAAACAAGTCCCAAAACAAGTAGGACTCCAAGATAGTATCTCTCCCTTAGCCCAATCAATAACAGGATTATGTTCCACCCTCCAAGGGAAACCAAGCACAACAGGATTGGAAGGTGAACGGATAATCTGAAATATGATCTCTTCTTTATGTAAGAGACCAGTGGTAAGAACCACTGTAACTGTATCGTGAGTAATCCTAGGGCAGGATAACGGCCTATCGTCTATGGCTTCGACGGCTAAGGATGTCTCTCTTACAACCAGAGGGAGAGAAATTGAAGAAGCGTATTCAACATCGATAAAATTACCAGCAGCCCCAGAATCAACAAAAGCGGTAGTATGCGTGGTCTTGTCTCCCGAGCCACGGATACTGGTAACAAAAGTTTAGTGTCTTTGACAGGAGACATGCACGTCACACCCTAGGCCTGTCTCCTCAGCTGCCTTAGGTGCGATAGTTTTCCGACTTATCATGCATTCTAGGGCGAGTGGGACATTGAAGTCATAAATGTCCTTTTAAACTACAATACAGGCACAAGCCCTCACGAAGACGCCTTGTTCTCTCTTCCTCTGTAAGCCTAGTATGGCCTAGTTACATAGGCTCAGAGGGAGGAGATAACTCTCTGGGTGGTGCCTGAAAGACAGGGGCCAACCTTGGTAACGGTCTCTTAGGTTTCTCTCTTGGAGTTCTTCTGTCCCTTATCTGATCATCCAGATCTATACAATAATCAATGAGTTCACTCAATACCTCAGGTAATTTACGAGGAGCCAATTCATGCATCAATGACTCTGATAACCCCTCCATAAAAGCCAGAACCAGAGCCTCATTAGTCCAGTTCACATCAGAAACCAACGTTTTAAATTCTATGGCATAATCAGACACAGTCTTGTTCCCTTGACGTATGCGAAACAAGGATTTGCCAGCTACCTTGGCCTTTCTGGTAGGATTAAATGTACATTTTAACTCGGCTATGAATTCTTTATAGTTCCGTACGATAGGCTTCTCTGCCTCCCATAAAGGATCAGACGGTCATTCCCAGCAAGTGTTCGCCTGGCAGAAATTCAAAGAGAATTCCACTTTCCCACAAACCACCTGATCTGTGACATGCCCACCAGGTGGAACTCGACATTAGCAATGCTGCAGCATCTGTACAAGCAACAGAGGGCCATCAACGAGTACCTGTGTGAGTATGGCACAAGAACAGGTTCAGGTCAACTTGTTTTTTTTTTCACCCCCACAGTGACTGATGATCAAGGATGCATGCACTGTACGGTCACCATTTGAGGAGGCAACAAGGATGGTGAGCAGGGACAGTGCATGCATCAGTAACACAATTAATTTGGTGTTCCTGCTGGAGCGCACTCTGCAGGGAATTATAGATGTGGCACTAGAGGCAGAGCAGCAGGAGGAAGAGGAGGCCTTCCCTAGCCCTCAAGGCCTCAGTCTTTATGCAGACAGCATTCCTGCGGGTCCTCAGATCAGACAGGAGGAGGAGGAGGAATATTTAAGTAGTGAGGGCATTGAAAGTGGGGATTCCTCAAGGGAGGGTTTTGTGTGCCCAGAAACACAAGGACTAGTACGTGGCTGGGAGGAGGAAGTGCACGATGGGGTCTTCCTCATTGACCAGGAAGACTCGGAAGCTAATGCCACCTCCAACCTACGCTGCATGGGTTCCCTTATCCTGCAAAGCCTGGTAAAGGACCCCAGGATTCGTGCTATCAAGGAGAGGGATCATTACTGGTTGGCAAGCCTTATTGATCCACGATACAAGGGTAAAATTGCAGAGCTCATCCTGCCCTCACAGAGGGAGGACAGGATGAAAAAAACTTGAGGACGCTCTAAAGTGACACTTGTGTAACACCTTTACGGGCATTGGTAGGTTACCAAGTGATGACACAGGTGCTTCTGAGGCTGCGGTTGATCAGAGGAAGAGCGGTGAAAGGGGCCGCTTGACTGATGCCTTTTCCAAATTTTTTTAGTTCACGACGCCCAGGGACGTCAAATGTAGGCACCCATTGCCAGCATCTTCACCATATGGTGCAGGACTAGGAAAATGAGTGTCATCTGCGCTCGTTTCTATGTGTTCCATGTACAACAAAAATGAGGTTTTTGTTTGTTTCAATGGCCATTGCAACGTAAGCCCACTTGCCACTTCAAGGCACCTCTTTAGAGTGGGACCTAACAAATGTACCAAAAGGCCGCTCTACTGAGCAGCTCCAAGCCCCTCCAGCTGCTTTTCAGCCAAGGAGAGGCAAAGATGGTGGATTTTATTTATACACGCACCAAACACTTCCCATTTGGGATCAAAAACAAAAACATGGAAAGAGGAACAGCTGCAGAACGACGGACTGGTGTTACAAGCATGATATACATAAATACAGAAAAAATGGTGTCGCGCCCATACTCACCGGAGCGGCAGCAACTGCCAGGAGTAACAGCCCAGTCAATGTATAAAACATAACAAGGAAAAAGAGTGTCATCTGCGCTTGTTTCTATGTGTTCCATGTACAACAAAAATGAGGTTTTTGTTTGTTTCAATGGCCATTGCAACGTAAGCCCACTCGCCACTTCAAGGCACTTCTTTAGAGTGGGACCTAACAAATGTACCAAAAGGCCGCTCTACTGAGCAGCTCCAAGCCCCTCCAGCTGCTTTTCAGCCAAGGAGAGGCAAAGATGGTGGATTTTATTTATACACGCACCAAACACTTCCCATTTGGGATCAAAAACAAAAACATGGAAAGAGGAACAGCTGCAGAACGACGGACTGGTGTTACAAGCACGATATACATAAATACAGAAAAAATGGTGTCGCGCCCATACTCACCGGAGCGGCAGCAACTGCCAGGAGTAACAGCCCAGTCAATGTATAAAACATAACAAGGAAAAAGAGTGTCATCTGCGCTCGTTTCTATGTGTTCCATGTACAACAAAAATGAGGTTTTTGTTTGTTTCAATGGCCATTGCAACGTAAGCCCACTCGCCACTTCAAGGCACCTCTTTAGAGTGGGACCTAACAAATGTACATTTGTTTTATGTTTTATATATTGACTGGGCTGTTACTCCTGGCAGTTGCTGCCGCTCCGGTGAGTATGGGTGTGACGCCATTTTTTCTGTATTTATGTATATCATGCTTGTAACACCAGTCCGTCGTTCTGCAGCTGTTCCTCTTTCCATGTTTTTGTTTTTGATCCCAAATGGGAAGTGTTTGGTGCGTGTATAAATAAAATCCACCATCTTTGCCTCTCCTTGGCTGAAAAGCAGCAGTAGGGGCTTGGAGCTGCTCAGTAGAGCGGCCTTTTGGTACATTTGTTAGGTCCCACTCTAAAGAGGTGCCTTGAAGTGGCGAGTGGGCTTACGTTGCAATGGCCATTGAAACAAACAAAAACCTCATTTTTGTTGTACATGGAACCATAGGCGACTCTACAGGGGGGCAAGGGGGGGCAATTGCCCCCCCTAGGTTATTCCTTGCCCCCCCATGTGCCCCCCCACCAAAAATCAGCATCCAGCTTCCCACACTTCTTCGGACCGCTGTATCTCCATCCCTGTGCATCGTATATGGATGATCTAGGTGTCATTGGAAGGGGCAGATTCTGGCCTTTCCAATGATACCCAACATGACCATATTCAGTGTAAAG
The DNA here is from genome assembly GCA_009667805.1 of Leptobrachium leishanense. Lineage (NCBI taxonomy): Eukaryota > Metazoa > Chordata > Amphibia > Anura > Megophryidae > Leptobrachium > Leptobrachium leishanense. The sequence continues at coordinate 12,973 of RXON01004438.1, read as the reverse complement.
TGAAAGTCATAAAACATTAAATAATAACGGGCACTTAAACATTTTCACAGGGTTGAAATGGCTCAGCAGTGAAGTGGTTAATGTTCAGACTATACATTACATTGTGTATTACGTTAGTTATTGCCTTGGTTTAGTTATTAAGGGTTAATGTGTAGGCTTCATCCCTCACAGTATACAATTTATTTTTTCCTTGAGTTATGGCTTTGTAGGGGTTAATGGGTAGGCTACATGCCTTGCAGTGTATTCATTTCATGTTTTACCTTGATTAATGGCAATTTAGGTGTTAATGGGTAGCTGAATGCCACATTGTTTATTATTTGTATTGTATTTCCCTGGGTTTATGGCATTTGAGGGGTTACTATGGAAGTTAGAGTCTAATCATCTTTAGATCCTCTGCTTTTCGTCACATTTCGGGGAATTAATTTCGCCAAAAATAGTGAATTCCTATTTAGCGAATGGTCACTGTAATTTGTTAAAAGTGGAGTCACTGAAGCAGCAATCAGACATTCAGCGAAAACTGCCGAATTGCGGCAAATAAAATATTGAATTTAGGTATCAGAATAGTACAATAAAAAGGTATCATTGCGTTACATTACTCATTGCGTCACATTACTCATTGCGTCACATTACTCACTGCGTCACATTACTCACTGCGTCACATTACTCACTGCGTCACATTACTCATTGCGTCACATTACTCACTGCGTCACATTACTCATTGCGTCACATTACTCACTGCGTCACATTACTCAAAAAAAAGGAAAAACATCTGGATTAACCTTCGAAAAACCCGAACAGGAGCCGAAGCAGCTGTGACGTAGAGGAGGCAGTGAATAAATTAGCAAAACCATTTGTATGAATCTGGGAAAATGAAACGCTGTTTGCAAAGAAACTACTGGGCGAAAATGTCTGAAATTTTCACAGGAGGTCCAGGGAATGATAATAAAGAGGGCTGTTACAAAAAATATAAGTAAATTGAAAAAAATAAATAAAAAAAAATCGGACTTTTGAAAAAAATAAAAAATAAGAAAAATGCTTAAAGTATCCTAAAAAATCTATAAATAAAGAGACTTTTTGCTGCAGAATTTTATAATGAATGGTTTATTAGATATTGAATTAAAACGGGAATATTTTTAACATTGAAGCCTATGGGATTCTCCTGAATAAATTTGCCGAATGAAACCACCGAATGGCAGGGCATTAGGGGAACCTTTCACTGCTGGTTTGTGTTCTCTGAATAGCCGAAGCATTGCTTCTCTATGGGGATTTCACTGCCCTCGAACAGGCACCGAACAGGCACCGTATGTTCAGGCAATTCGCCAGGATTTGGCGAATTGCCTGCTCTCTGGATAGCCGAATGGTCAGGAAAGGTAACCGAACACTGATTTTCAGCGTTCGGTTACCTTTCTCAAGCAATTCGGATCTCTTTGGATAACCCTGTATGTTTTAGCGACTTGCGCTAAATTTTTCCTTTAGCGATGGTGTTTTAGCTCACACCAGGTGATTGGGCCCTTAGTTTTATTCAGTGATATGATTTAGTGGTGAAAATTATTAGTACCCCCCCAGTTTTGACTGCGGTATCTTCTGTGCCCCCCTAAATATTGTTCTTAGAGTCGCCACTGCATGGAACACATAGAAACGAGCGCAGATGACACTCTTTTTCCTTGTTATGTTTTATACATTGACTGGGCTGTTACTCCTGGCAGTTGCTGCCGCTCCGGTGAGTATGGGCGCGACACCATTTTTTCTATATGGTGCAGGACTACCTAGGGGCAAGGGCAGACCTGGATACCTTTGCAGCAGATGATCCACTGGCTTACTGGGTGTTGAGATTGGATCACTGGCCAGAATTTAGCCAATATGCTATGCAGCTACTAGGTTGCCCTTCATCCAGCGTGCTTTCTGAAAGGACGTTCAGTGCCGCTGGAGGTTTTGTCACAGACAAAAGAGTGCGTCTGTCCACCAACTCTGTAGACCGGCTGACATTTATAAAAATGAATCAGTCCTGGATCAGCAGCTATCAATCCCCTGATGCTGACGTAACTGAATAGATCGGGGATCTCTTCTGCATTCCCAAAACCTCCACCACTGCACTCTTCCACAATACCAAAAAGGGGTTACGGTGTAAAGGCACTTGCTGCCACTAAAGGCACAATATTTGGGTGCACTGCCACTGACGCCTATATTACCAGATTCATATCCTTTTAATATTGGACCGCAGGGTCCAACCCTGCACTCTGCCACAATACCACAGAGGGGTTGCGGTGTAATGGCACTGTTGCCGACACTAAAGGCCAAATTTTAAAGCACCTATTGTTAATTTCATCCAAAGCCTGCATAAGTTTCACCATAATTTAGCCCAAAAAATCACTAACTTGTTCTGCAAGTCCTAAAATATCTCCTCTTTTCATACAGACTGCCGCCCCAAGCAGTTGTTTATTAATAGATTAAAGGAAAACCGTGTACCGTCACTTGAAATGTCATTTTTTTGTTTTTAAATGTTTCTATACATCCTACAAATCCGCCACTTCACGGGCAGATTATGGGGACCTCCTAGGCACGATATTTGAAGGAATTTTTCATTTTTATTTTTAACCCTTATTCCATGAAAAACTCACTGTTCCTTTAAAAATGTTTTTTTTAAAAACTTTTTGTCCTTCTTTCCTGTCCCCCAGGGCACTACCCGGACCCCCATACACCTTTTATGGCAAATATCTTGCATATATGCCCTCTTGGAGGGCACTCTAAAATTCAAACTTTCTAGTCCTATTGACTTGCATTGAGTTTGGTTCGTGTTCGAACACGAACATTTGAAATTGTTCGAGTTCGAATGTGAACCTAACACGGGGGTGTTCGGGTCATCCCTAATTTACAGCCCTTGTTTGCTAATTTCACTGATTATTGCACTGTTTGATGAGCTTTATGGATGCTTCTACATGATCTCTGTATGGCACATATTTTGGTTGGTTTATTTGTGCTTTAACCTTAGTTGATATATCCATTTTAGGCAGCATCACATCTACTCATTTTCTGCATGCTTGTATTGCTGATTGATTATACTATTTAATAGAAATTTACCATATCGCGCTGGGACTATTACACCCCCTTTTAATAGATTTTCTATGGGGAATCTCACTGCAGCCAAATTGCACTGAATAACAACATGGCGAACTGAAGCACCGAAAATCAGGGCATTTCACTGACATAAAATTTCTCCCAAAAAAACCTGAAAAATTACAAAATAATCCTAAAAAATAAACAAATGCAGAAACTTCTTGCTGTAAGTGAAAAAAATAAACGGTTTAAGAAATATTTAATAAAAAGGGGAATATATTTTACATAGAAACATATGGGGAAAAAATGGCTTGTTACTTTAAAACTAGAAAACCTAAAATTTCACCCAAAAAATCCAGAAAAATTCCTAAAAAATCCTGATTCATTTCATAAAGTTGTTTGCTGACTGTATTACACTACTTGTATGTATTTTAAATTAAAATCAATTTGATAATTGTATATCATTTCGAATTTCGGATCACTAAATAAAACCCCCAATTAATCAAATTTTGCTGATAAAAGACAAGCTAGGGTTAAATATTAAGCGGCCTCATAGATTTAGTATTTGAGGCAATTTAACAGGGATAGGCGCTTGTGAAACAGCGAAACAAAATTAATTTGTTATTTGCTGAGTAGTACTTGTATGCGTTTTAATTTAAGATAAATTTGTTAGTAATCCGAATTGATATTCTCAACTAAGTAAAAGCCCAATTGAATCAAATTTTTCTTTTATGATGACACAGTATAACTAATTAAATTCGTTACATACTGTTACGTTATTTCAGAACTAAATCCGAAATACGAATTAACTCGATTTGTTCTGAATTCCAAGTCGTTCCGAAACAATTACACAGAAGGTGCCAAGCCATGACAATAAAAACTATAGCTAGAGGACGAGTGATTGTTATGGCATGTTATCAGCCAAGGAGGTTTACACTTACCTGTTCTTGCTGGGATCGGCATGGTCTCCTAAGTGAGGAATGTTGGGGTGGCTGTTATTTTTCTTCACTCACAAGGACTACATGTCATCGTGCCATGAAGGGTGTTCTAGTCAGTACAACCTTCATCATGAACTGAGTCAGTGACTGGCAAGCCAGCCCTAGGCCTTGCACTACTGGTCCCATCTCCCGCGTGAGAAAAGTGTTGTGACCACCACCTCTGTGGGAGAGGGGGGTGTCTATGGAGAGGTGTTGAGGGGGTGACTGTATCTGGGAGCGAGAATCGTCAGGCTTGTCTATCTGGAAGAGGTGTAAAGCTGGGGGATCGTTGGGTGTATCTGTCTGTGAAAAAACGTGGACTATAAAGGAGGTGTGGCTTTTAAAGAGTGGCGAGTGGCCCTGAAAAAGCCCTGAGAGGTGGCCTTGGTGACCCTGAGAGGTGGCCTTGGTGACCCAAGCAACATATGTAAAAAACTATCTGTATTCATATTTAAAACCCTTTATAAAATAAGCACGAACATCTAAGAATCTATAACCACTGACGCATTTAGCTTACTTCTGTTAATGTTTTTTGTTCACTTCATTCACACCTGCACTGGAAAAATGTATCACTTTAAAACCTATATATAGACTGCATAATAGTAGTATTAGGAGGTGGTGATAACACAAGCTCTTGTTACCGTATATAAGCGTTTAATAAGGTTAGATTCTGCATAGGTGAGAATGCATGTGGCTTCGTGTTACTGTGAAGAATTCACCAATTCCACTGTTCACATGCTTTAACAAAATGATTATTTTTTAAACATCAAGTATTGCTATGATCACTCATTTTTATTCCCATTTGTTTTCTTTCCGATAGTGAGGAAACTCTGAAAACACTCTTGCTCCAACTGAACTGCCATTTTACGTGGAGGTTACTGGAGAAGAATGCAGAAATTGATGAACTAGAAGAAAGATTGCACAATCAGTTAGAATATTTGCTCAATGCGAACAAATACATGGTGTACAATCTACTTTCTTACATCAAATATCTTCAAGGCAATTACGAAGAAGCCATTGCAAACTTAGATGAAGCAGAAAAGAGCAGTCTGGCTAATGCGGCTGGTGTGAAAAGCAAGCTTTTGGTCACCTATAGCAACTACGCTTGGGTTTACTACCACTTAAAGCAGTATGACAAGTCTCAGCTCTACATTGATAAAGTAAATGGTGTGCATGAAGAACTGAGTCACATATCAAATGCCAAAGATTCGCTCCCAGAAATATATGGAGAGCAGGGGTGGTCTATGTTAAAGTTTGGTCGAAAGCATTACGAGAAAGCAAAGGAGTGTTTTGAGAAGGCACTCAAAGAGGCTCCAAAAGACCCGGAATTGAACTCGGGCTATGCCACTGCAGTTTATCGATTGGAATGTTTAGAAAAGAAAAGTCTAGATGAGAATTGTGAATCTTTGGATTTGCTGAAACGAGCTGTGGAACTGAACCCAAATGATTCAGTGGTGAAGGCACTACTTGGGTTGACGCTGCAAGACTTGAAAAGAGCAGATGAAGGACTGAAATACATAGAAGAAGCTCTTGAACAAACACCAAATCTTCCATACGTACTTCGCTACGTTGCTAAGTTTTATAGGAGGGAAGGAATGACTGACAAAGCTCTTGGTGTTCTTAAAAGAGCCGTGAGTTTAATTCCCAATTCTTCGTTCCATCACCACCAAATCGGCTTATGTTACAGAAATAAAATGCATGAGAAGAAAAAACTGTCAAGAACGGATCCTCAAAATAAGCGAACATACACACGAGAAATACAAGAACTACTTCAGAAGAGCATATTTCACTTTAAAATGACAGTGGAGCTTAAAAAAACACATACATATGGCTACACCGATTTAGCCCAAATGTATACGGAAGCGAACCAAATCGTAAAAGCAGAGGAGATGTATAAAAAGGCATTCAACGTTAAAACGATTACAGAGCAAGAAAAACAGCAAATTCATTTCTATTACGGCAATTTTGAACTGAAAGCAAAGAAATGCGAAAAGGAAGCTATAAAACATTACAAGGAAGCGCTGCTCATACCAGTGATGACTTTTGAAAAAGAAAAATGTGAAAATGCACTTGAGTGGATAGCAGAAAGGAAGATCAAACAAAACCCCAGGGATGCTTTTGGATTTGGCTTGCTTGGGTTTGTCCATCAAATAAAGAAAAACAAAATTGATGCAGTTGAATGCTACGAAAAAGCCCTAAAACTGGAGCCTCACAATGAAGAATACTTAAGTCATCTCTGTGAACTGAGGCTGGCAATTTAAAGCACTTACCTGTGAATTGGGGCAATGATTAAACTTTATATTATTACTGAAAAGTAACCTTCTTAAAAGGATTAGCAGTCATTTGTTTAGATGCTAATTTAACTAAAAATTGTCAAACCAGAAAAATAGAATGCTATTTAACTGATACTATGACGTTCATATACTTAATAGAAATTGTGCTTCGTTATATATTGTGAACACAAGACTGTTACATTGCATGCCTACACCAATAAATTTGTTTGTTTTTTTCAGATACACCTGAAATGTACTCAATGAATTCATGTGAATTAGTGAATGTATTCTTTATATATTAATATGTAGGCATGCATTTTTTATGTAAATAGAGAAGGATTTACAAATATAAAAAAGTTATTATTTGACATGTACCTAGTCGCTGGCGCCGCAGGAAAACCAAATCCGGCGCTGGTATACTCCTGAATCCCCCAAATCCACCCCTCATGTCTCACTTCTGTCTGTCGTAGCCTGCAGGTACTTACAATCAAGAGGCCTGCAACTCCCTACAAAAGAGCAAAGCACTATGGGTGCTTTGCTTTTGCATTGTCTGTCTGTTCAGTGCTCTGACTCCAAAGCTGCAACAAGCCTCCTGTCTTCAGAACCCCTGGAATTGCTGACCCCTTATATTGAATGCCTGTTACCGAACCCCTGCTTGAATTACTGGACTTGCCTTTGCTGAACCCCTTCACTAATTGCCTGTTAAGGAACCCCTGCTTGAATACTGGACCATGCATTTGCCTAACTCCTATACTAATAATTCGCTGCTGAAACTCCATCTATCTTCTACAATCTCTTTTCTTATTTGTTGAACCTTTCCCTTATAACCCTCCCAGCCTATTTTACTTATCATTATATTCAGTTTCCCTGGTTCTCTCTTCTCTTGCGTTTCTTCCTCCCTATAGACTTGTATTCCTTTTCTAGCTTTATACGTTCTTCAGGCCTATTCCTATCCCGTCCATTTTCTTCTTAGTCAGCCCCTTTTCTGCCCTGTTATTTTCTGTCATTAGTCTTGTTCCCTGGCCCTGCCTCTCTGTTTTATCTGTATATCCAGTGCCTACCTATTTTGCTGTTATTCCTCAGTGTCTCTAGTTTATATTATATTATTGTTTATCATTTATCCATCGTCTTGTCTAGTTTTGTTTTATTTCCTTTTATTGCTTTATAGTTCTGTGTGTCTAAATAAATACCCTTTATTTACCATATACTTGCCTAGCGTCCTTTTATCATCGCATATTGGGCTTGACCTCGCAAGCCTGGAACTAGCCACGTGACATTATTACACTGACTTCTAAATAAATTATATGAAACTCAGCATTAAATATATAGACATTAACGGCCATATTAAGTTTTTAACGCTAAAACGGGGTTGCTAAGGAGGAAAACTTGCGCCTGCAGGTTTCTTCTTAGCATCCCCGTTTTAGCGTGATATTGTGGGGCAGGCGCCAATCCAGCAGCCTGCCCCGTAATGTGGCGTTAAGCCTTGGGATGCTCGAGGTAGCGCTAAGCACCGCTGCAAGCATCCCCTCCATGGAGTCCATAGGACTCCATTGAGGCTTCCACTGCCAGTCACATGATCTGAAGGTTCTCGTCTGTCACGAGATCCGGCAGGTCGGCGGAGTGATACTGGGGTATTTTTCTCCCAGTCTCCCTCTGCTCCCGTTGGCCAGAAGGGACGAATCGATTCCCGTTCTCGCTGAGGGATGAGAAGTGTCTAATTTTTTTTTGTATGGGGTTTCAGCTGGTGCAAAAGTGGAATCAGCTAACTGCAGCAAAGCATAATTAGGGTTAGGACTTCGTAATGCTAATTAAGCATAGGGAGTGCAAAGTACAGTAAGCTCGCACTGAAAAGCACAAGCTCCGAATTACTAATGGGATTTTTAAGCAGTTAACGTTCAGAATGTAAGATGGTTGGCCTGCGCTAGGGCCACCTAAGCAAACGGTAACGCTCACACAGCTGAGCGCTAACGTTAAGTATGTAATATGGCCCTAAATATATAGATGTGTGCACATGAGAAGGTGTTTACTTCCCACATGTGGCTTTTTTTATCCTTATGCAGTAAAAATCAGGAAGGGGAGGGTGGACTCCTTTGGAGCCCTCTATCTCCCCAACCATTTAAGTTAGAAAAAAAATTGCACTGCTAGAAAGGGGAGAGTCTTCCCTTTTCAGCGGTGTGTCTCATTAACCGATTCGTGGCCGGACCGTGAAAAATAAAAAAATCAATACGCTTGAAAGTGTCAAAATTTAAACGCTGTTTGCAAAAAACCTACTGAAAGAAAATGCCTGGAATTTACATATAAGGTCCTATGAATGATAATAAAAAGGTCTGTTACAGAAAAAATTTAAAACTGCTTTGAAAAAGAAAAAAAAAATTGATGAAAAAATCCCGAAAAATTAGATCATAAAAAACAAACAAAAAAAAAAACCAATAAATGAAGAGACTTTTTACTGCAGATTAAAATAATAAACGGTTTATTAGATATTGGATTAAAACAGGAATATTTTTGACATTGAAGTTTATGGGGTTCATCTGAATAAACCTGCGGAATGAAAGCACCAAACAGCAGGGAATTTCGGCAACTTTTCACTGATGTTCTGTGTTCTCTGAATAAATTAACCATTGCTTCTCTATGGGGGAGTTCACTGCCGAACAGGCATCGTACTGGCAGGCAGTTCGCCAAAATATGCCAAACTGCCTGGTCTCTGAACAGCCAAATGGCCATGAAATGGCACCATATGGGGAAATTCCCTGTTCGGTGACATTTCAGGGCCAGATCGTCTCTCTCTGAATAACCTCTCATTACTTCAAATCACGTTTAAACATGATGAGCACAAAACGCTCAAAATGAGCTCAGCAAACGGGGTGAAATGGCTCATCAGGGAAGGGGTCAAATAAATGGGATGAATTTTTCTTTGGCAAAAAAAATAATTCTAAAGAGCTTGAATTTACTAAAATAGTTTTTTTTTACGGGATTGGTTAAATCTTTTAGAATGCTCCATTAAAGTGAATCTGTCAGGAGTGAACTATGCCAATCCTGTATAGGTTCGGTCTGGAGGTGTCCCAGGCAGGAATGGGCCCCCTTTGAGTAAGGCACAGGAACGAGGTCTGCTAAAAGGGGTCTTGTTGCCTTAGTGACAAGCAGGTAATAATTCCTATTCTGAGGTTGGTGTCAATTTAACTGAAGCTGTTGTAAAGTTCCCAGAGCCATTATAGTCCATGAAGTTGTTAAGATTACAACAGCTCTGCTTAAGTTTACACCAAACTTTGAATAGGGCCCATGGTCTTTACCATACCTGGGCAACTGTGTATCCCTTTGGCAACATGAGAAGGAGGGGGTAAAACAAAAGAACTATATGAAAGTAAAGAGGACTGATGGAAAAACAATGTATCACACAGATTATGAGACTTGGCACATCTAGAAATTTACCATACCTGGGCAACGGTGTATCCCTTTGGCCAAAGGTTGACAGCCCCCCCCCCCAATTTGAACCTGTCACATACAACCTGAAACCTGTCTAGTTTCCAAATCTCATAGAAAGCCAGTACGCCGGCCTTGAAGAGATCAGGGCACCTGGCAGAATTGTAAGAATCTGTATAACCCAGGCTCAACTAGAGAAGCAAGGTGTAGAAACGCAGGGGTTATAGGGTTATATGGGATTATTCAGAAAGCACTGACATTTTCAGTTCAGTGCGCTTCGGCGATTCCAGTTTGCTTACACTGCAGTGAATTCACGATTTGTCACAATTTCCCTCGGTATCCGTGATGTAGATCCCTAAGGACAGACCTCTAAACCCTCCGATCCTTGAATGGATGGTAACACTAACCCTATGTATCCCAGTCAGGGATAATATACACAAGCACAGCAACGTGCACAGCCTAAGGATACTAGATGTGGATCTCCAAACAGGACAGGCACTTATGCAGGAAGGGTTAACATTAGGGGTGGTGGAGAAACAAGCCGGGTCAGTATCAGGCAGGGTATTCATAAATCTGGTTCAAAAGTAGAATAGTCGTTATAGCGATCCGAGTCAGCAACAAGCAGGGTTCTCATACACTCCGGGTCAGTAAAAGGTATCAAAGATCAGTGATCAGTGAATCAGTGATTCGTATAAACGGTATAAACTAGCTCTGTGGGAAACCAACTCCACGGCAAGGCACTGAGTAATTTGCACGGTCAGGATTTAAAGCCGGCCGCTCCACGTCATCATGCCGTGCTCCGCCCCCTGATAGCCACACGACCTCCAGCCGACGCATCGCCTGTCACCCGGCCAGCTAACAACGCAGATGGTGCTGCCGGGTGCCAGGCTTCCACCTGAGCGGTCCTAGACCCCCCGGAGCAAGGGACGTGACACTCTTCACCTCAGGTTCGCCGAAGTGCGCCGAACGTGAAGCCGCCGAAGACCAAACAGACCGTCAATCTACGGATACAGTAACAAGACTTTATAAAACGCTAACAAGTTCCGTAGCGCTGTACAATGCGAGGCAGAATAACAAATATACATACCGGTTCAACACACAGAACAGTGGGAGAGAGGACCCTGCTCAAGAGCTTAAAATCTAAGGAGGAGAGGGGTGACACACTAGGTGAGGGTAAATAGAGAATATGAAATAGCGGGGTGCATATGGGCTGTGTGGGAAGATTCAGTAAAAAATTAATGAATTAAAAAAATTCCAAAAAATAAGTTAACCTCCCTGGCGGTGATCCCGAGTGTGTCTCGGGGTTAAATTTCATCGCTGAGAACGGTAACCCCGAGACACACTCTGGCTGCATACATTACCTCTCCGTGCGCTCCCTCGCTGATCTCTGCAGTCTCCCCGGCGATCGCAGCGTTTTACTTCCTGGATTCCTTCTCGCGAGGAGGAAACCAGGAAGTAATGAGGTCGCCGGAGGAGGCAGCTGGGGACACCAAGTGTTGCTTGGGGTTACCACTTCCAACATCGGAATTTAACCCCGAGCAACACTCGGGATGCCACTGGGGGGGGCAAAAAAATAAATAAATAGACACTTTCAGCAAAGATTTTGCTGCAGAAATAGACCGCCAGGGAGGTTAAAAGATGGTTTGCCGAAAATTAAAAAAATAAATGGTTAATTAAAAAAAATAATAAAAAAACAATATTTTTTTCTTTGGGATTTGCCTGTTTAAACCTGTCAAACTGAACCACTGAAAATCAGGGCATTTCATTGACAGTTCAGCATTCTCTGGATAGATTAACTATTACTTTTCTATGGGGCAATTTCAGTGCTGCCTCAGATCGCCGAATTGCGACAAAGGGCACAATATTTTGTGAATTGCCAGCTTTCCGAATGAGGCTGTCAGACGAGCGCATTCTGAGCTCACTGTGCGTCCGTGCACAACGGACGGACGTACTGACGGAAGATACTGCAGACACCACACGATCTGTTTTTCTTGATGGACGTAGGGAAAAAAAGGGAACTATGGATAAAAAAATTATATGAAAAATTATAAAAATTTAAAAGGATATGAAAAGCCATTGGGTGCGTCAAGGTGCTGGACTTTGCAAATTTCGGTCTGTCTGACATCACTCACACAGAACACTACGCGGACGTGGCGCACTCTGCACGCCCGTTCCAGCAGTTTTACGTTCTTGCCTAACTTGCGTACACTTGCCACGTGCGTTGTTCATGTGCAGTTCGGTGCGGACTCACTTAGGGCACTATTACATTCCTTAACACAAACGTTAATGCTCACTTGCGTGCTCACTTGGTGTGCAAATAGCCAATTGTTAATGCTCACTTGCGTGAGCATTAACGTTTGCTGCGGTGTTCACCGAATATTACAATCCAAACTCAAACGGGTTTAAAAACCCGTTTGCGTTTGGTACCTTGCGCTCCTCTGCGCGAGGTTACTGCACTTAGCGCTCCCTATACTTAACATGGGGAGCGCAAAGTGTTAATCAGCGTTAGGATTAGCGCAAAGTTAACCAGAGCCAGGACTTGGTGTTGTTAACGGATTCCGCTTCTGCAGAATCCGTTAAAACCAGCTTTAAAAATAAAAAAAACAGATCCTATACTCACCCTCTGTCCCGCGGCGAGGACCGCGGCTCCAACCGCCTCCTCCGGCCGGCGGGAGCAGGGAAAGACTGGGGGAGTCCCCTCCAGTCTCTCCCTGCGTATCCCTACGCCGACCGGCCAGAGCTCACGAGGAGAGATCCGGCTGGTCACGTGACCGGCAGGGAGGAACTCAATGGAGTCCTATGGACTCCAGCGAGTGGATGCTCGCAGCTGCGCTCAGCACTGCTGCTAGCATCCAAGAATTTACGCTTGATAACAATGCAGGCAGCATTTTTTGCGCCTGCATTGTAATCCAGCATTAAAACGCGGGCGCAAGGGGGAGAACTGCGGGCGCAGATTTTCCTCTCTTGTGCCCGCGTTTTAACGCTAAGAGCGTAATAGAGCCCTTAGTGTGTGGGTCTATATTGCTCATGATTCTATGCTACGACAGACGTTAAACTGTGCGGCAACACGGATGTGATCACTGCGTTCGTCTGAAACGGGCCTAAATGAACTGCCATGAATTTGAACCGCACAGTGAAATTCACTGTTCGGTGCAATTTGGTGGAAAATTTGCCGCTTATTGAAAAAACCCTCTATTTTTCCAGAGGGAACAGAGTTCCCTTTTGGCTCACACACAGATAAGCTTATAT
>RXON01004437.1:0-26572 GCA_009667805.1 Leptobrachium leishanense | reverse complement strand
TCCTTTCTGCTCCAATTAGAGCTATCATGCGACACAAAGCCAAATCCATGCTCTCGACACATTCCCGAAGCCACAAATTAAATTCCCTATTGCGCATCTGCCTATCCTGAATGTTATGCACAGGCAAAACTTCAGAGAATGACACAGTGGACGCAATCTGCTGTATTTCACCTCAAGAACACAAAAATCTTCCTTAATCTCAGAAACCTCATTGCTAGCCAAGTCATTTGTCCCTAGATGGACTAGAACATCCACTTCCCTTGCTGCTTGCTTGTTTGACAATATTGAGAATACGTCTCTTGTCTCTACGAGCAGTAGCCCCAGGAAGACATCTCACCAAACCACTACTCTCCGCAGCTCAACACCTCTTATGATAGAATCACCCAGCAACAATTGCCTTCTATCATGTCCCACCTTTTCCTTATTGTTCTTGGTTGCAGTCCTGCATACCTTAGGCATAGGGGATGGTGGTTCCTCAACTATGGTGTCTGAGCCTACTTCCGTCTCACCACTACACTCTGAAAGTGCCTCAAAAGAATTAAGAAGAGCCACAGACTGTGGGACATGTTTTCTATCCACAACTCTAAGTCTACCAGATCCTACAGTAGTCCATATGCGCTCCTAGGAGGCCTCTGTGGCAGTGGCTTTGTAACAGTCATAGCCATAGCCTGAGTTTGTCTAACAGATAATTTACAAATCTCAGACTTCAAACAGGCAATTTCCTGCTGCAATAAAGAGAGCTGCCTACATATCAGGCACACTCCAAACCTCCAAAAATTGGATCTAAAAACAAATGCATGACAGCTCTTACACTGAACCAAGCCTGCCATTATAAAAGAATGGATTTAAACCAACAAATCTTACCTTTTTGTAGGATTTACCGCCACACAGTTTTTGCAGGTGTTTCTGGGGGATGATTTGTTGGGCCACATTGTTGCCCAAACAAATCTGTATGCCCATCAGCATAGTGCTGTGAAGCCAGACTCATATTTGGCAAGGCAGCAATGGACCCCCTAGATGTGCCAGAATTTCAGAAATAACTAACTATGCTGATGGGCATCATAAAGAAGCCCTCAATTCGCTCCTACTGGAGCAGTAGCCCCATCTGCTTTACCCCTATTTACCCCCAATCAATGTCACGTAGAAGGTATGAAAACATTCTGCGTTTCATGCACTTCAGTGACAGCAGCCTGTGCCCCCCTAGAGAGCATCCCCAGTTTGACAGGCTGTATAAAATCCGCCCCCTGATTACCCACTTTGCCTCCAGGTTTGCAGAGGCTTATACACCTGGAAGAAATATCTGCGTAATTGAATCCCTAATGAAATATAAGGGAAGGCTGGGATTCAAGCAGTATATTCCTTCCAAACCATAGGCGTGCGCAGCCTATTGCATTAGGATGTGCACCCAAAAGCTCAAATACACACACACATATACACACATATACATATATATATATATGTGGAGTTTTGCATGAATTGGTCATAAAATGTGCTCTGATCTTAATCTAAGTCACAACAATTTGAAAAACACAGTCTGCTTAAAATAATTCAACACAAACATTATATGTTTTCATGTGTTTATTGAACAGAACATGTAAACATTCACAGTGCAGGGTAGAAAAACTATGTGAACCCCTAGCCTAATGACTTCTCCAAGAGCTAATTGGAGACAGGAGTGAGCCAACCTTGAGTCCAATCAGTGTGATATTATTGGATGTGTTGCTGAAAGCTGTCCTGCCCTTTAAAAACACACACCAGTTTTTGGTTTACTGGTTTCAAGAAGCACTGCCTGATGTGAACCATGCGTCACAGAAAAGAGCTCTCAGAAGACCTACGATCAAGAAATGTTGACTTGCATGAAGCTGGAAAGGCCACTGATGTTCATGTGTCCACGGTAAGACTGACTGTCTACAAATGGAGAAAGTTGAGCACTGTTGCTACTCTCCCTAGGCGTGCTCGTCCTGTAAAGATGACTGCAAGAGCACAGCGCAGAATGCTTAATGAGGTAAAGAAGAATCCTAGAGTGTCAGCTAAAGACTTACAGAAATCTCTGGCACAAGCTAACATTTTTGTTGACACATCTACAATAAGGAAAACATTAAACAAGAATGGAGTACATGGGAGGACACCACGGAGGAAGCCATTGCTGTCCAAAAAGAATATTGCAGCACATTTTGAAGTTTGCAAAAGAGCACCTGGATGTTCCACAGCACTACTGGCAAAATATTCTGTGGACAGATGAAACCTAAAATTGAGTTGTTTGGAAAAAACACACAACACTATCAGGGTTATCCAAAGAGATTCGAAAAGTCGCCGCACGTTCGGTGACTTTTCGTTCTCTTCAATTCGGTTCGTGTTGCCGATCCCATTTTGGTGACCCTGCGGTGTATTCAGCAAGCACCACAGGGTCCCCGAATTGCAGGGAAAAGCGGCCGCAAACCTGACGAAAACGAACCGCAAAACCCACCGAATGCACGCTGAAAAGCCACAAAAACATCTGGATAAACCCGTCGAAAAGCCCGAACAGGAGCCGATCACACGCAGCGAAGCAGCTGAGACGCAGACGAGGGAGGTGAATAAATTAGCAAAACCGTTTGTATGAATGTGAAATTGAAACGCTGTTTGCAAAGAAACTACTGAGCGAAAATGTCTGAAATTTACACAGGAGGTCCAGGGAATGATAATAAAAAGGGCTGTTACAAAAAAATAAGTAAACTGAAAATTTTTTTTTTAAAAAATTCAGAAAAATGCTTAAAGTATCCCAAAAAATCTATAAATAAAGAGACTCTTTGCTGCAGAATTTTATAATGAACGGTTTATTAGATATTGAATTAAAACGGGAATATTTTTAACATTGAAGTCTATGGGATTCTCCTGAATAAATTTGGCGAATTAAACCACCGAATGGCAGGGCATTAGGGGAACCTTTCACTGCTGGTTTGTGTTCTCTGAATAGCCGAAGCAGTGCTTTTTCATGGGGATTTCACTGCCCTCGAACAGGCACCGAACAGGCACCGTATGTGCAGGCAATTCGCTAGGATTTGGCAAATTGCCTGCTCTCTGAATAGCCGAATGGCCAGGAAAGGTAACCGAACGCTGATTTTCAGCGTTCGGTTACCTTTCTCAAGCAATTCAGATCTCTTTGAATAACCCTGTATATGTGGAGAAAAAAAGCCACAACACACCAACATCAAAACCTCATCCCCACTGTAAAACATGGTGGAGGGAGCATCATGGTTTGGGGCTGCTTTGCTGCCTCAGGGCCTGGACGGATTGTTGTCATTGATGGAAAAATGAATTCCAGAGTTTATCAAGACATTTTGCAGGAAAACGTAAGACCATCTGTCCGCCAACTGAAGCTCCGCAGAGGATGGGTGATGCAACAGGACAATGACCAAAAGCATAGGCGACTTTACAGGGGGACAAGGGGGGCAATTGCCCCTCTAGGTTATTCCTTGCAACCCCCATGTCCCCCCCCCCCCCAAAAATCAGCATCCAGCTTACTCCACTTATTTGGACCGCTGTATCTCCGTCCCTGTGCATATATGGACAATCTAGGTGTCGTTGGTTAGGGCAGATTCCGGCCTTTCCAATGATATCCAACATGACCATATTCAGCTGGAAGTAAAAGTCATAAAACATTAAATAAACTTAAACATTTTCACAGGGTTGAAATGGCTCAGCAGTGATGAGGTTAATGTTCAGACTATACATTACATTGTGTATTACGTTAGTTTTTGCCTTGGTTTTAGTTGTATATTAAGGGATAATGGGTAGGCTTCATCCCTATTCCCTAACAGTATACATTTTATTTTTTCCTTGATTAATGGCATTGTAGGGGTTAATGGGTAGGCTACATGCCTCACAGTGTATTCATTTCATGTTTTTCCTTGATTAATGGCATTTTAGGGGTTAATGGGTAGGCTAAATGCCACATTGTTTATTATTTTTATTGTATTTCCCTGGGATTATGGCATTTCAGGGGTTATTATGGAAGTTAGAATCTAAAGGGTCTAATCATCTTTAGATCCTCTGCTTTTCGTCACATTTCGGGGAATTGATTTTGCCAAAAATATAGTGAATTCCCTATTTAACGAATGGTCACTGTAATTTGCTAAAAGTGGAGTCTCTCAAGCAGCAATCAGACGAAAACGAAAACAGCGAAAACTGCCGAATTGCGGCAAATAAAGTCAATATTTTAAGTATCAGGTACAACAAAAAGGTATCTTTGCGTTACGTTACTCTGGGGTTTTGGAATCTTATCTACATATATATACTTATTTAGGGCACTAATACCTGGTGTAAGCTAACCCTTGCGTCGGCATGGTTTTGCGTTAGCGCTATGTTAAACGAGTCAAGCGCCGGACCAACAGATCGTTTGCCTCCCGCTACAAACGGGAAAAATCACTTAGTGCGTTGCTATTAGTGATTTGTACCGCGAACTTACTGTACTTTCCGCGTCCTTTACTTAACATGGAAAGCGCAAGAGATCTCTAGCGCTTTTGCAGCTAACAGATCACTTGGTGCCAACGCTAATTTTTTGAGGGGCGCTAATTGCAACATTTTACCTACTGCTCAATCCTGGTACTACTGTAGCTCCAAAAAAACAGCAAAAACAGATCCTCGCCCAAAATTAACAGGCAATTGAAAGGAATGCAGCACAGGTGTTCTCTTGGCCCCATACACCATAGCAATGGATCTGGTCTGCATTGTCGTTGCTGTTGCAGTCGACTCTATTATAAATGTATCCTTTATCCACATATATCCTAATTCTAATATATTGCCTAATTTTAAACATTTTATGCTGGGGGTTATTCATAGTTATTAGGGTGACCGTGTGGACCATGTTTAAAGGGACACATAAGTCTTGCCCTGAAACATGTGTTATTTATATGCTGCAGCAGTGAAGTTAATGTGGCTCACCTGGCCTTCCTTTTGGATCTATTAAATGCAGCGTAATGATTCTACATGCTGTCGGGTGGCATTTATCATGCAATGTCCATCAGCCTTAATATATGTGTGCATATAAACATGGATGATACGACCACCTTGGAGGATTTTAATAATGCAGGGGTGAGAGGTTATTCACTGGATATGTTCATATTCAAGCTTGTGAGGGCGGGGGATAGGTATGGCCTGGCACTCTGCACTGGGGAAAAAAAACGTTCTATCCTGTACACAACTGCATTACAACTGGGTCTCAGCCCGGGTCTTAGAGTTTTCCTAGCATGCGCCAAACGACCTTGTTCATGGACTACCGTGAACAAGGTGATCTGTTAGTAGGCCGTCAGGCACTAAGTTTTAGCGACTCGCGCTAAACATTTCCTTTAGCGATGGTGTTTTAGCTTACACCAGGTGATAGGGCCCTTAGTTTTATTCAGTGATATGATTTAGTGGTGAAAATTATTAGTGCCCCCCAGTTTTGAATGCGGTATCTTCTTTGTCCCCCTAAATATTGTTCCTAGAGTCGCCAATGACCCAAAGCATACAAGTAATTCAACAAAAGAATGGCTTCAACAAAACAAAATACGCCTTCTGGAGTGGCCCAGTCAGAGTCCTGACCTCAACCCGATTGAAATGCTGTGGCATGACCTTAAGAGAGCGATTCACACCAGATATCCCAAGAATATTGCTACACTGAAACAGTTTTGTGAAGAGGAGTGGTCCAAAATTACTCCAGATCGTTGTGCAGGTCTGATCTGCAACTACAGGAAACGTTTGGTTGAGGTTATTGCTGCCAAAGGAGGGTCAACCAGTTATTAAGTCCAAAGGTTCACATACGTTTTCCACCCTGCACTGTGAATGTTTACATGTTATGTTCAATAAACACATGAAAAAATATGTTTGTGTTGTATTATTTTAAGCAGACTGTGTTTTTCAAATTGTTGTGACTTAGATGAAGATCAGAGCGCATTTTATGACCAATTCATGCAAAACTCCAAGCAATCCCAAAGGGTTCACATACTTTTCCATACTTTTCCATACTTTTCCAGTATTCCATATGATGGAAAAATGAATTCCAGAGTTTATCAAGACATTTTGCAGGAAAACGTAAGACCATCTGTCCGCCAACTGAAGCTCCGCAGAGGATGGGTGATGCAACAGGACAATGACCCAAAGCATACAAGTAATTCAACAAAAGAATGGCTTCAACAAAACAAAATACGCCTTCTGGAGTGGCCCAGTCAGAGCCCTGACCTCAACCCGATTGAAATGCTGTGGCATGACCTTAAGAGAGCGATTCACACCAGATATCCCAAGAATATTGCTACACTGAAACAGTTTTGTGAAGAGGAGGGGTCCAAAATTACTCCAGATCGTTGTGCAGGTCTGATCTGCAACTACAGCAAACGTTTGGTTGAGGTTATTGCTGCCAAAGGAGAGTCAACCAGTTATTAAGTCCAAAGGTTCACATACTTTTTCCACCCTGCACTGTAAATGTTTACATGTTCTGTTCAATAACACATGAAAACATATAATGTTTGTGTTGTATTATTTTAAGCAGACTGTGGTTTTTCAAATTGTTGTGATTTAGATGAAGATCAGAGCACATTTTATGACCAATTCATGCAAAACTCCACGTAATCCCAAAGGGTTCACATACTTTTTCTTGCCACTGTACATACACAGACACACACACTCAAGCATTCAGCCAAAATATATCATTACTATGTGTATGATTCAGGGGTTCAGCAACCTTGGACACCAAGAAGTTTTGGAACTACATATCCAATGAGTCTCAACTAACTTAATTAGTGGCTGAGCAATATATGTGATATAGTTAAAAAACAGCTAGAGGACCAATGACCCCGGTATACATCATCATGTCACATCAAAAATTTTTAATTTCCATTTGAATTTCGATCACATGCAGCGTGTAAATTTATTTTACCACATTTTTTCATCCAAAAGATTGTTAGTTATATATTCTACGGGCCATATTACATTCCTAACACTAACGTTAGTGCTCACCTGAGTTCGCTCTGGTGGTCCTAGCTTAGGTGCAGCACATTACGATCCAAACGCTAATGGGTTAAAAAACCTGTTACCGTTTAGAATCTTGCGCTTTTCAGCGTGAGGTTACTTTACTTTTTGCGCTCCCCATGTTAAGTATGGGAAGCACAGTGTTAATCAGCGTTAGGATTACAATATACTAACACTAATTACTGGTCGGCTGCGGTTACTGAAATTTACTCACAGCCAGGACCTGGTGC
This sequence comes from Leptobrachium leishanense, assembly GCA_009667805.1. Classification (NCBI taxonomy): domain Eukaryota; kingdom Metazoa; phylum Chordata; class Amphibia; order Anura; family Megophryidae; genus Leptobrachium; species Leptobrachium leishanense. The sequence goes on along the minus strand of RXON01004437.1, from coordinate 19,358 downwards.
TAACGGATTCCACTTCTGCAGAATCAGTCAGCACCAGCTGAAACCCCCCAAAAATCAGATACTCGCCTCTCATCCCGCGGTAAGAAGTTCTTCTGGCCGCCAGGAGCAGAGGGAGACTGGGAGAAAAAGTCCCTCAGTCTCACTCTGGGAATCACTATGCCGACTTGCCGTATCTCGCAAGGACTTCAACGACATGACGAGTACATCCTCTGCACACAAACATGAAACCAGAGGATGCGCTCAGCACGTCGTCAGCAGCAAAGTGGTTAAATGTTAAAAAGGGAGTGAAATTTGAGTAGAGTGGCCCATTTAGGGCCATATTACAAAGTTGGTGCTAACTTAGCCAGAGCTGTTGTTAACTTAACAGCTCCATAGGCTATAATGGCTCTGGTAAGTTAACAACAGCTCTGGTTAAGTTAGCACCAACTTTGAAATACTGCCCTTAACCTCTTGCTGACCTGCACCAATACAGTCTCCTACCTGTACCTCACGATGCTGCAAAGACGCTCGCTGTAATTCTTTTTGTGGAGTGCAGGCAGCAGATATCGTGGCGATTTCTTGCGCAATACCAGCCTTTTGGGTGCAGGGCAAGGGGGCAACACCGGACTGCGACAAGAAAATGGGCGCAGAGTTTTATACACAGCAGCCTGTTTAAAGACAAATACATGCATTTATGCACACACAGCCATACGTTCACATACAAAACGATATCCTCCCCCCTACACCCCGGGCGTATGTAGCAATAAAACCCACAGTAATGTGCAGTGTGTATGAGCGTATCCCTGAATCCACAACAATAAAACTCTCAGGACTGTTCGGTGTGTATGAGCATATCACAGAGCTCCACAGCAATAAAACTCACAGTAACGTGCATTTTGTATGAGCATATCAGAGCTCCACAGCAATAAAACTCACAGTAATGTGCGGTGTGTATGAGCATATCAGAGTACCTCAGCAATAAAACCCTCTGTAATGTGCAGTATGTATGAGCGTAGCAGAGATTCACAGCAATAAAACCTACAGTAATATAAGGAGTGTATGAGCATATCACAGAGCTCCACAGCAATAAAACTATCAGCAATGTGCAGTGTGTATGAGCATATCACAAAATCCACAGCAATAAAACTCAGCAGTATGCAGTGTGAATGAGCATATCACAGAATCCACAGCAATAAAACTCAGCAATGTGCAGTGTGAAGGAGTGTATCACAGAATCCACAGCAATAGAACTCAGTGATGTGCGTATAAATAGTATGAATAAAAAAACAGAGAAATAGAACACTGGGGATATAGAAAAAAGCCAGTGTCAGTGTGGGCATAACCCTAATGTATATTGGAAAAACAGAAAAGGTAGACACTGGCTACCCAATTAAACTTTATTAAACGATTACAATGTACACGGTATTAAAACCACTAAAAATTAAAAGATGTAACCTCCCTAAAGGGAATAGTAAACCATGCCTCCCATTCCCTTTAGGGAGGTTACATCTTTTCATTTTTAGTGGTTTTAATACTGTACATTGTAATCGTTTAATAAAGTTGAATTGGGTAGCCGGTGTCTACCTTTTCTTTTTTTTTTAAATATACACTATAAAAAAATATTTTAATATATAAAAATTGCCCCTTCTCCTGCTTACCTTCTTTTTTTTTTGCTTGCAGGGAGGGGGTTGAATACGAATCATTGGTCGTCCGGTGGCACGAAGGGGGGGGTCGAGGAGGGGGAACCCTGCTGCCCGAATCCAATGGATAGCTGCCCGGACCCCCTCATCTCTGCATGCCTGGCGGCAGTCTTCGCTTCCCTGGTGGTCCCTGTGGTTTGCGGGGTGCTGCACTGCGATCTGTGCATAGCGTACAGACCGCAGAGTATGTCCCACACTGACACGAGCGGCCGGCGATCACTGATGACCTGACACCTGTGTCATAGCGCCGGCAGTCAGGTGACAGTCATCAGCGATCACAGGCCGCTCGTGTCAGTGTGGGACGTGCTCTGTGGTCTGTACGCTATGCACAGATCGCAGTGCAGCACCACGCAAACCACATGGACCACCAGGGAAGCGGAGACTGCCGCCAGGCATGCGTAAATGAGGGGGTCCCGGCGGCTGTCCATCGGATGCGGCCAGCCGGGACCCAGAATGTGTAGCATGCCGGCATTAGGGTTTGCCCAGGCACACCCGGCACACCCCGTGTGCACGACTATGTTGCAAACGCTCCAGGTATGGAGTGAAGGTGTATAAGCTCTGTGACAGCGAGAGTGGGTATACTCAGGCCTTCCGGGTGTACGAGGGAAAGGATAGTAGCCTTGACCCTCCAGGTTGCCCAGAACACATGGGAACCAGTGGCAAGATTGTGTGGGACCTACTTTTTCCCCTGATGAACAAAGGGTACCACTTGTATCTTGATAATTTTTATACGAGTGTCCCTTTGTTCAAGCTGCTGTATTGTTTTGATACAGCAGCATGCGGTACTGTTCGCAAGAACCGCGTAGGTTTCCCAGAACAGCTTGTCCGCACCCAGCTAAAAAGGGGGGAGACCTCAGCTCTGCGCCAAGAGGAGCTGTTGGCGGTCAAGTACAGAGACAAGAAGGATGTATACCTTCTATCCACCATCCACACTGAGAGGTCTGTGGAGGTCTCTGTACGTGGCAGAGCTGAGCGCATCAGGAAGCCAGTGTGCATCAAAGCCTATAACCGGCATATGGGTGGGGTTGATCTGGCAGATCAGCTGCTCCAGCCCTACCAGATTATGCGGAAGTCAAGGGCCTGGCAGGGCCGGCGCTAATGTAAGGCGGCACAGGCGGCCGCCTTACTGTCCTGGCCTGCTGCCAGTTTGAGGGGCGGAAAAATCAGATTTGCGGCGGTGCTGCAGTGTGTGTGCCTGTCTCAGTCCCATCCCACGTTCTTAACACGAGCAGGCACACTGTGTAATTTGGCGCCGCCCCCACACGTGATCCACATAGCCCAGGAAACAACTGCAGGAGGAGCCACCAGCCCGGTGCTTTCACTCTGCTGCGATGGAGGAGCCACCAGCCCGCGTGCTTTCACTCTGCTGTGATGGAGGAGCCACCAGCCCGCGTGCTTTCACTCTGTGCTGCGATGGAGGAGCCACCAGCCCGCGTGCTTTCACTCTGCTGCGATGGAGGAGCCACCAGCCCGCGTGCTTTCACTCTGCTGCGATGGAGGAGCCACCAGCCCGCGTGCTTTCACTCTGCTGCGAAGGAGAGCGAGGCAGAGAGGAGATTTATTACCAGGTGTGAATAAACTAATGGGAGGGGGGTGTAGATTAATATACTGGGGGGGGCTTTAAATTGCTGCACTGGGTCTGGCGGCTGTAAATTGCTATACTGGGGGGCTGTAATTGCTATACTGGGTCTGGGGGCTGTAAATAGATTACTGGGTCTGGGGGCTGTAAATGGATATACTGGGTCTGGGGGCTGTAAATGGATATACTGGGGGGGCTGTAAATTGCTAATTACTGGGTCTGGGGCTGTAAATGGATATACTGGGTCTGGGGCTGTAGATGGATATTACTGGGGCTGTAATTGCTATATACTGTCGGGTTGGGGGCTAGTAAATAGATATACTGGGGGGGCTGTAAATTGCTATACTGGGTCTGGGGGCTGTAAATGGATATACTGGTCTGGTGGCTGTAAATGGATATTACTGGGTCTGGGAGCTCTAAATAGATATACTGGGGGGTTGTAAATTGAAATACTGGGGGTTTGTAAATTGAAATACTGGGTCTGGGGGCTGTAAATAGATATACTGGGGCGTGTAAATTGATATACTGGGTCTGGGGGCTGTAAATGGATATACTGGGGGGCTGTAAATTGCTATAGGGTCTGGGGGCTTGTAAATGGATATACTGGGTCTGGGGCTGTAAATAGATATACTGGGGGGCTGTAAATTGCTATACTGGGTCTGGGGGCTGTAAATGGATATACTGGTTTGGGAGCTCTAAATAGATATACTGGGGGGTTGTAATTGAAAATACTGGGGGGTTGTAAATTGAAATACTGGGTCTGGGGGCTGTAAATAGATATACTGGGCTGTAAATGGATATCTGGGTCTGGGGGCTGTAAATAGATATACTGGGGGGCTGTAAATGGATATACTGGGTCTGGGGGCTGTAAATAGATATACTGGGGGGCTGTAAATTGCTATACTGGGTCTGGGGGCTGTAAATAGAATATACTGGGGGGCTGTAATGGATATACTGGTCTGGGGGCTGTAAATAGATATACTGGGGGGCTGTAAATTGCTATACTGGGTCTGGGGGCTGTAAATGGATATACTGGGTCTGGGGCTGTAAATGGATATACTGGTCTGGGGGCTTGTAAATAGATATACGGGGGGCTGTAAATTGCTTATACTGGGTTGGGGGCTGTAAATGGATATACTGGGTCTAGGGGCTGTAAATAGATATACTGGGGGGCTGTAAATGATATACTGGGTCTGGGGCTGTAAATTAGATATACTGGGGGGCTGTAAATGGATATCTGGGTCTGGGGGCTGTAAATAGATATACTGGGGGGGCTGTAATTGGCTTACTGGGTCTGGGGGCTGTAAATTGATATACTGGGTCTGGGGCTGTAAATGGATACACTGGGTCTGGGGGCTGTAAATAAGATATACTGGGGGCTGTAAATTGCTATACTGGGTCTGGGGGCTGTAAATGGATATACTGGGTCTGGGGGCTGTAAATAGATATACTGGGGGGCTGTAAATTGAAATACTGGGTCTGGGGGCTGTAAATAGATATACTGGGGGGGCTGTAAATGGATATACTGGGTCTGGGGGCTGTAAATAGATATACTGGGGGGGCTGTAAATGGATATACTGGGTCTGGGGGCTGTAAATGGATATACTGGGTCTGGGGGCTGTAAATAGATATACTGGGGGGCTGTAAATTGAAATACTGGGTCTGGGGGCTTTAAATAGATATACTGGGGGGCTGTAAATTGAAATACTGGGTCTGGGGGCTGTAAATTGATATACTGGTCTGGGGGCTGTAAATAGATTTACTGGGGGGGCTGTAAATAGATATACTGGGGGGCTGTAAATTGATATACTGGGTCTGGGGGCTGTAAATAGATATACTGGGTCTGGGGGCCGTAAATAGATATACTGGGGGGCTGTAAATTGATATACTGGGTCTGGGGGCCGTAAATAGATATACTGGGGGGCTGTAAATTGATATACTGGGTCTGGGGCTTTAAACTGATTTACTGGGGGTGTAATTGCTATGCTGGTGGGTGTAAAATCATGTACTGGGGGTGTAAAATGATATGCAGGGGGTTTGAATAAACTGATATGGTACATTACCTTTTTTATTGCTGTGGAGCTCTGTTATACACTCATTCACACTGCACATTACTGTGAGTTTTATTGCTGTGGAGCTCTGTTATACACTCATTCACACTGCACATTACTGTGAGTTTTATTGCTGTGGATTCTGTGATACGCTTTTACACACTGCACATTACTATGAGTTTTATTGCTGTGGAGCTCTGTGATACGCTCATACACACCGCACATTACTATGAGTTTTATTACTGTGGAGCTCTGTGATACGCTCATACACTCTGCACATTACTATGAGTTTTATTGCTGTGGAGCTCTGTGATACGCTTTTACACACTGCACATTACTATGAGTTTTATTGCTGTGGAGCTCTGTGATACGCTTTTACACACTGCACATTACTGGAAGGTTTATTGAAGTGAGCTCTGTAATTTGCAGTGTGTATAAGTACATCAATAAGGTAGACGTATCTTATAAACCTGAATTGCTCCTGGTGAGGGTATAAATAAAACCCACCAGTTTCTCTTCATGGCTGAGAAGCCGCATGAGGACATGTGGTTGCTTAGAAAGCAGCTTTTTGGTTTCATTAGGAAGGACTAGCCTGACCCAGAGGTGTTGTGATGCGGCAGAAGAGCTTACACTTAATGACCATTCAAATGAACCAAAACCTCTGTGTTTTGTTTAACATGGAGCTACAGGGGTGAGCAGGGCTGGACTGGGACAGAAAATCAGCCTGGATGTCATCCAGACCGGCCCAATTTAATTATGCAAATACACACAAATATAGTATATAATCCAACTGGATCGCTCAACCAATCACTCTACAGATACTGGAGTTGCTTGCAGAGCGATTGGGTAAAGCACCGCAGTGGCACTGAGGTCAAGTGTGCCCATGCCTTAAGGTGAGGCGGATGCGCAGAGGGTCTCACCGGCACGGTGGCCGCAATATGAGACTGCGTCTGTTTTGCAGTGAGGAAGTTCTCACTCACCCATTAAGGGCAGCGCGAGCCACGCGGTGAACCAGCATACACACTGGCCCACAGAGCCATCGGCCCACCGGAATCTCCCTGTAGTCCCTATGGCCAGTACATGCCTGGGGGTGAGCGCAAATGACAACTTATTTTCTTGGTATGTTTTAGAGATTATTATGCATCTCAATGCTGATTGACATGGCATGGTAGGGATGGGGGGGGGGCACCAAAACGCACCTTCGCCTGAGTAGACAAAAATGCTTGCACCGGCCCTGGGGCCTGGTACAAAAAGGTTGCAATTTACCTGATGCAAATTGCAACCCACAATGTCTTTCTGCTCTGCAAAAAGGCAAACCCCGGAGTGACGCTGTCCTTTTTACAGTTTCAGCTCCAGGTCATTTCGGGGCTTTTGTACCAGGATGCACCTGCTCCCCGGGCGGTGATGGGGACAGAGTTGGGGCTACGCATTTTTTTATATAATCCCCCCTACTGAGGGCAAACAGAAATCCCAAAAAAAGTGCAGGGTGTGTTTCAGAGGGGGCAGAGGAGAGACACAATCTTTTACTGCCCAGAATGCCCTGGACAACCCGGTCTGTGTCTTGGGGACTGTTTCAAGCTATATCACACTGTGCGTGATCTGTGATTTTTTTTTCCTTTCTATTTTTTCTCACACTCCAGTTAGTTAGTTCAGTTTAGTTTTTTTTTTCTTTTACTGCACCAGACTTTTACATTTTATTAGTACATTTTATGTTCTACAATTGTGCTGTATTTTTGCCAAAATCTTTGCACACCTATGCATGGGGGGCATGGGTGTACTCAGGAGACCTTGCAGAAAACAACCTGGAGAGTTTTCATGCAGTAACAAACAACAGCGTCTCCTAAATCACAGTCCAAATCTAATGGGCGTAAAAAAAATAATAATAATAATTGAAAAGTTACCACCACACACCTTCTCAAATGTTGGGCTAAAACCGTTGCATCCATGGCATCAAAGCACTCCATATGCAATAGATACAGAAAAATGGCGTCGCGCCATACTCACCGGAGCGGCAGCAACTGCCAGGAGTAACAGCCCAGTCAGTTGACTGGGCTGTTACTCCTGGCAGTTGCTGCCGCTCCGGTGAGTATGAGCGCGACGCCATTTTTTCTGTATTTATGTATATCATGCTTGTAACACCAGTCCGTCGTTCTGCAGTTGTTCCTCTTTCCATGTTTTTGTTTTTGATCCAAATGGGAAGTGTTTGGTGCGTGTATAAATAAAAGCCACCATCTTTGCCTCTCCTTGGCTGAAAAGCAGCTGGAGGGGCTTGGAGCTGCTCAGTAGAGCGGCCTTTTTTGGTTTACAATTGTTAGGTACTCACTCTTGTAAAGAGGCTGCCGTGAAGTGGCGAGTGGGCTTTACGTTTTGCAATGGCATTGAAACTAACAAAAACCTCATTTTTGTTGTACATGGAACACATAGAAACGAGCGCAGATGACACTCTTTTTCTTTGTTATGTTTTACTCCATATGCAATACCTTGGGGTGTCAACATTTCAAATATAAACAATTTTCTGGCAATAATTCAAACTGGGGTATGCGGTAGACCCAAAACCAAAGATAGGCCTACCTGAAGAATTACAGGGTTATTCAAAGAGAATCGAAAAGTTGCTACATGTTCGGTGACTTTTCGTTCTCTTCAATTCGGTGTGATTCGGCGATCCCATTTCGGCGACCCTGCGGTGTATTCAGCAAGCACCACAGGGCTGTCGTAGTGCAGGGAAAAGCCGCAGAAAACCTGCCGTACACTCACCGCAAAACGAGGGCGAACGCAAACCGAAACCCGCAAAAACATCTGGATTAACCCCGCCGAAGACGCCGGAGAAACGCGAGAAGGAGCTGATCACAGCGCAGAGCAGCTGCTGGAAAAACCCAACACCACTGACGAATAGAGTGAAAAAAAACAAAAAAACTACAGAACGAAAATGTCTGGAATTTACACATAAAATCCAATGAATGATAATAAAAAGGTCTGTTACAGAAACAAGAAAAAACGTTTAACCCCTTAATGACCGCTGACATACCATGTGTAGCGATGTGTTAAAGTTTACTGTGGCAGTACCCATTTTTGGCCACAAGATGGAGACAATCACGATTAAAGATCCTGGACACTCGAACTACATGTCCCGGCATGCTTGCGAAGAAACAGGAAGTGGGTGGGTTTGTGGAGACGCTGTACATCCTGCACCTCGTGGAGAACAGGCAGAGCGCGCCAGGGAGCAGAGGAGAGTGGATGCACACACAGAGAAGGAGAGACCAAAAGATAGGCGGAGCGCAGACAGAGTGGATTGGGCCTTAGGATTGGGTCACCCAGCCTTGCGGGAGACAGACATCACCATCTATATTATCCGAGTGCAGTGCTGAGGAGAGAAGACCCCTCGAGTAGGAGTACCGCGGTCGATTGAAGCGGGGAGCAGGCGGTAAGCTGGCTGAGTCGCGGCTGATCGATAGAAGGCCAGACAACAGATCCGGTGGTCGGCGTCCCCAGTCAATATCGAGCGGAAGAGACGTCCTGGGTCAACGGAACCTCAAGTTTGCGCTGGATGGGTGAGAGGCCCCCAAGGCCGTATGTGAATAAGAGCGTACGCTGTTGTTTTCCTTCTAAAACCCACAGGGCCCCAACTGACTAGTCGAAGACATCATTAAAGTAAACTCACTGGCCAGTTGAAAAGTACCCGGGTACCACAAACACACGAACACACACTACCTCATGTTCTGGACTTAACCTGTGCAGGACTCATTTTCCTTTTTCTATCCATACAAGGGGGCAAAGTAAAAGTTACATTCTGAACAATTTTCCTTTTTTTTGTTCCTGCTGCGCGTTTACCGTGATACGAGAACTGTGTATTTTATTGTGTCCCGCTACGCGGTTTTTCTCGAATTTCGTATCTTTTAATTTTCTGCTCGGTCGGGGTTTTTTTCCGAAAATACGAAGCCCTCGTGTTTTCGTTTCTTTTACGCTACGCGTTTATCGTGTTACGAAAGTACTGTAAATTTTCCTGCATATACCGTGTCTTAAGAGCTGCAAACCTTTTAGTAACCTTTTAAAATATAAAACTGTTCAGCGTGTTGGAGTATATTTATTCCCTAGTGCGGGGAGACTGACCCGTGGTTCATTTTCAGCGGCTCCTCCGGGAGTGAGCGCTACAACGTGGGGGCTCGTCCGGGATTTGAACCCGGGACCTCTCGCACGCAGTTCTTTCTCGAATGGAGAAAAGGTTATTCCAGCATGTTTTCGGGGCAGCGAGGCGTGAAGGCTGACCGATAGAGTGGAAGTCCAACTGATTCAGCCAAGTACGCCACGTGGCGAAGCCGAAAGTGTTCCCGCGCCCAGTCCGTTGGCCATGATCGGGCCTGAATTTATCGTGGCTATTGGAGATTTGCTGGCTAAATGTCAGAAAACAAGCCCTCCTCACACTAATTTCGGTTATCGACGGTTAAGGAACTTTACAGGAAATGTACCAACTCCGGCGGGAGAAGAAACCTTTGAGGAATGGGTGGAACAGGCGATGCAGGCACTGGATGAGTGGGACGTCCCTGAGGCCCAGAAAAAGCAAAGGATCACCGAGAGTTTAAAGGGACCTGCGTCAGAAGCGGTGAGAAACCTAAAACTGAGTAGAAAGATTGTACTGCTTTGGATTATCTGAACGTTCTTGAAGAAGTGTTTGGGCGAACAGAAAAGGCAGCGGAACTAGTATATCAGTACGAACACACCTATCAGAAGAGAGGTGAGAGAATGATTGATTACATGGGCGCTTGGATAAGATTCTGCACCAAATACTCCTCAAGAAAGGGGCCAAACCGGCTGACGTAGACAAGATACGAATAAAGCAGATCCTGAGGGGCTCTCAACCGTTAGATCCGGTGATGATGCAGCTGAGAAGCAGAGCAGTTAATCAAGAGTTGAAGTACCTGGAACTGATCCGAGTGGTACGAGAGGAGGAGGCTCTGTTGAAGAGAAATCCTTCAGGCGGGGAGAAAGGGCTTATGCACAACCTGCAAGATATAACGACGGTCTGCAGCCTGAAAAGACTCGTTAGACACCTATGGATCTGACCTGGATGAACAGGAGCAGTTAGTGGGTTTTAAATTCATCGAAAAGGCTGCTAAAGAATCGAACTCTTCTGAACGAAGTGAGTTGTTCAAGACTGTAAAGAAGGTACAGGAAGCTCAAACTGAACTGCAGAAAGCGCACGCTGAACTGTGCAGGGTGTTGATGAAGGTGACCGAGATGCAGGGGGAAATGCAAAAGTTCCTAACAGGTATGCAGACGACTGAAGTTGCCGTGGCGTCTGGTTCAAATCTCTTATTAGAACCTCAACAAGCAACCGTGTCTCCACTTTCGAGGAAGAGATGTTTCGGTTGTGGAGAAATGGGCCATTTCCGTGCGCAGTGTAAAGGCCGGAAGCCTGAGAAGGATAAAGTTGAGTGGCTGCTGAAAGCCCTAGAGGGACTGTTATCTACTCCACCAGCGGAAACGCCAGAGGGCACCAGTAAAGGAGCAACCTAGGTGCCCAGAAGTTGAATCTCGCTCCAAGAACCAATTTAAAACTAAGAGGGCAAGAGGGCCCAAAGTCAAGCTGACTGCTGAGCCTGCCAGAATGGAAAGAGTCACTCCCTTAGCGTCCGGGTCTACGTCATGGGGAAGCAATGCACACCCAAAACCTGCACGGGCCAAGAAAAAGGCCAGGGTCCAGCAAACTGGGTCTAAGCGTCCGGATACCTCCACCAAGTTTCCTGACCAGCTGATAGGTCCCTCTCCGATTGTGCCAATCCAAGTGGAGGGAGTCTACACCAAAGCTCTGTTAGATTCGGGGCTCAAGTGACTTTGATTTATAAAGACTTCTATGAGAAACACTTAAAGCACATTCCTCTGCAAGAATTGAAGGATTTGGAAATATGGGGTATCGGCACTGAGAAACTCCCTTATGACGGGTATCTGCAAGTAAGGTTGGAGATCGGATCTGAAGTCATCGGACAGTCCGGAGGCTGTGACGCCTTGGCCATTGTGTGCCCCCGACCCTCGGTGTGCAAACAGAAGCTCTCTGATAGTGGGGACAAATACGGACCTAGTGCGGCGTCTCCTGACCCCCATCGTAGTGGAAGAAGGGTCGACTCAAGGAGTGCACCCCATGTTACGACCGGTCTATCAGAGGATGGTTGAAGAACGGAAAGCACCTGCTGAGGTGGGAAGACTGTGGAGACTGGGTGGGACAGAGAAGGTTCTGCAAGCAGGAGAAGTAGCGAGCTTCCGGGTTTCAGTTAAGTTGAACGGATCGCAACCAGGTCCCTATGTGGTGCTGGGAACCGATGTCAGTCATGGGAGTGAAACCGGAGTCGAAGTAATTCCTGAAATAATCTCCACAAAAGCCTTGAAGAGGACACGAGGAAGAGTCTCGGTCAGTGTGTGCAATGTGACAGATTCTCCAGTAGTCCTTAAAGCACGAAGCCTATCGGGCAAGTAGAGTCTGCTACACCCCTCTCCACCGATTTAGGAGGGGGAGTGGATAAAGAGATTTCGGATGAAAGATTCTACCCTAAAGACGCCCTCATTTCACCTGAGTGGAAGAAACGTCTTCAGTCTCAAGTTCTAAAGTGGAAAGAATTATTCTCGAAAGATGAGTTCGATGTGGGCCTGGCTAAGAGTACGGAACACCGCATTCGGTTGCAAGAAGACAAGCCGTTTCGTGAAAGGTCAAGGCGAGTTCCGCTGGGAGACTTGGATGATCTACGAGAACAGCTAAATGAGTTGCAGAGAACCAATGTGATTCAAGAGTCCAGGAGCCCATATGCCTCTCCAATAGTGCTGGTCAGGAAGAAGAATGGTTCTGTCGCTTGTGCATAGACTATCGCACCCTGAACCGAAGAACCATCCCCGACCAATACGCTACTCCTCGGATTGAAGATGCCTTACAGTGTTTGTCTGGAGCAAAGTGGTTCAGTGTGTTAGACCTGCGAAGCGGATATCATCAGATACCGATGCACCCTGAAGACAAAGAGAAAACTGTGTTCATTTGTCCACTGGGGTTCTTTGAGTTCAATAGAATGCCTCAAGGTCTGACGGGAGCTCCAGCCACGTTCCAACGGTTGATGGAGAAGACAGTCGGGGATATGAATCTAATCGAAGTGTTAGTGTACCTGGATGACATAATTGTGTTCGGGAAGACTCTGGAAGAGCATGAGCAACGTTTGGAGAAGGTCTTGAAGAGGCTCCATGAAGAGGGGTTGAAATTGTCTCTGGAGAAATGCCAGTTCTGTCTACCGTCAGTCACATATCTGGGACACGTGGTCTCGGCAGAAGGTGTTTCGACAGATCCTCGAAAGTTGGAGGCCGTAGCTTCTTGGCCTAGACCTCGAAACGTCACTGAACTTAGATCTTTCTTGGGATTCTGCTCATACTATCGAAGATTTGTGGGAGGATTCGCAAAGATAGCTCAGCCGCTGAACAAACTCCTACAGAAAGAAACCACCGAAGAAGGCTGTAAGGTCTCTGATCGAAACCCCTCCGCTCCGGGACCAAGGAAAGCTAAAGAGTCCATACAAGGTGAATGGACTAGTCAATGTGAAGGTGCGTTTGTGAAGCTGAAAGAGAATCTAACCCGAGCTCCTGTTCTGGCCTACGCGGACCCTCACAAGCCGTATGAACTACATGTGGATGCCAGCGAGAAGGTCTGGGAGGAGTCCTATATCAGGAGTATGATGGATTGCTGAGGCCTGTGGCGTATGTGAGCCGGAGCCTTGCGCCTTCTGAGAGAAGAACTATCCTACTCACAAACTGGAGTTCCTAGCCTTGAAGTGGGCAGTGGTGGACAAGTTGAAAGACTATCTGTATGGAGCTGAGTTCGTGATCAAGACGGATAATAATCCTCTCACCTATATCCTTACTACTGCAAAACTGGACGCAACGGGACATCGGTGGTTGGCCGCTCTGTCAGGGTTTCGGTTCAGCCTGAAGTATCGCCCTGGGGTGAACAATCGAGATGCTGATGCTTTGTCGAGAAGACCCTACACTACAGAATGGACTCAGGTGACTCCAGACGGGGTGCAAGCTTTGTGTCAAGGAACAGAACGCCGGGTCAAGGGAGGAGTTGAAGCGGAGGCCATAGGAGTCATGGCCGCGGCTGTTCCTGAGTTCTACTGTAACCCTACGCAATTGAGGGATGAAAATCTACCTACCTTTTCCAAGCAGGACCTGAAAGCGGATCAAGCTAGAGACCCTTTGATTGCATTGACCATAAAGCCCTGACTGCAAACCAGCGAGAGATTCTGTTAACCAATTCCCCGGATGGAGCCAGATTGGTTACAAAGAGTGGGAGCGGTTGAAGATGTTGGATGGGGTGGTCTACCGAAGGGCCCCTCGACCAATTCTGAAGAGATTCAGCAGTTATTTCTCCCCACTAAACACAGGGAGAGTGTGTTGCGATCATTACATGATGAGCATGGACATTTGGGTGCTGAGAGAACTTTTAAGTTGGTGCGAGATAGGTTTTATTGGCCTTGCATGAGGGCTGAAGTTGAGAGTTATTGCCATTCCTGTCTGAGGTGCATTCAGAGGAAAACTCTACCAACCCGAGCTGCTCCAATGAGCCATCTACAGAGTCAGGGACCCATGGATTTGGTGTGCATTGACTTCCTGTGCTTAGAGCCGGATGCTAGTGGGCAAGGGAACATTCTGATAGTGACTGATCATTTCACCCGTTATGCCCAAGCTTTTTCTACAAAAGACCAACGCGCCTCCGACGGTGGCGAAGGTGCTGATGGAAAAGTTCTTTGTTCATTACGGCCTGCCAAGAAGAATACACCCTGATCAGGGAAGAGACTTTGAAAGTAGATTGGTCGGGCAATTGCTGGAGTTGTTGGGAATTCAAAAGACTCGAACTACGCCATACCACCCTCAAGGTGATGCTCAGCCTGAAAGGTTTAATCGCACGCTGCTAAACATGCTGGGGACCTTGTCTAATGTAGAGAAGCAGAGTTGGAGTCGTCATATAGCTACTCTGGTGCATGCATATAACAGTACGGAGAGTGATGCAACGGGATATTCACCGTACCGTCTTATGTTCGGAAGAGAAGCTCGACTGCCGGTTGATTTGGCATTTGGGTTATCTCTAGACCAGACGTCGGTAGCTTCTCATAGAAACTATGTGGATAGACTTCGGAAGAATCTGGCTTCTGCGTTTGAACAGGCCCGTTTGACTTCAGGTAACAGGGAGCAAAGGAACAAGAAGAACTATGATTTGAAGGTTCGAATACAGGATCTACAACCCGGTGATAGGGTTCTGTTGAAGAATTTGGGTGCTGCTGCGAGACACAAGCTGGCGGATAGATGGAGTTCTCAGGTTTACATTGTTTGCAAACAACTGCCAGGTCTGCCGGTGTATCAGATTCGCCCTGATGGAAAGGCTGGTCCCCTCAAGAATTGGCACCGAAATCACTTGTTACCTTTGAGAGAGGCTGTGAGAATACCAGTGGAAAACGAACTTCCTCCGGCGAATCCGCATGCTCCACGTGTCCCTCCTGTTACTCGGTCTCAACAGACTCGGGTTGTTGGAGAGAGCGAAAGAGACAGTGACGAAGAGAGTTTCTGCTTAGATTGGATCCGCTCGCCAGAACCTGAAGGGGTTGTCCCTATCCTTGTCAGTGGGAAAGTAACTTGAGGGCTGAAGCTCCTGAATTTCAGTGGGAATTCCCTGAGAATATGGAACTCCCTGAAACCCTTGAACTTCCGTTAAGGGTCCCGATACTGTTGGAGACCCTGTGGCTCCTGAAGACGAGCCTTACGACTATAGTTCTATGCCTTCCCTGGAGGGATCGTACTCGGAGGAAGTGTCTGCTCCAGTGGCAGATATAAGGACTGAGCCTATACCTATAGTACTTCCACCTGAAGAGGAACGGAGGGAGCCTGAACAAAAACGCTCTATTCGACCGCCCCAGCGACTTACCTATGACTCACCCGGACATAGCACTGAAGAGGCCATCACCACTGTGCAGAGATTGCCCGAAGTGTCTGCTATGTTAGCTGAGGTAGCCCAGAACATGAGTCAGCTTGAGAAAGTGTTTCTAACCCACTGCATGTATGCTGCTGACCCTGTATATGCTGTATAAACTGTGTGCATATTGTAAAAGGATAATGTAACTGTTGTACCTCCTTGGAGAGACCCAAGAGTTCTAGGAGGGGGAGAGTGTAGCGATGTGTTAAAGTTTACTGTGGCAGTACCCATTTTTGGCCACAAGATGGAGACAATCACGATTAAAGATCCTGGACACTCGAACTACATTCCCGGCATGCTTTGCGAAGAAACAGGAAGTGGGTGGGTTTGTGGAGACGCTGTACATCCTGCACCTCGTGGAGAACAGGCAGAGCGCGCCAGGGAGCAGAGGAGAGTGGATGCACACACAGAGAAGGAGAGACCAAAAGATAGGCCGGAGCGCAGACAGAGTGGATTGGGCCTTAGGATTGGGTCACCCAGCCTTGCGGGAGACAGACATCACCATCTATATTATCCGAGTGCAGTGCTGAGGAGAGAAGACCCCTCGAGTAAGGAGTACCGCGGTCGATTGAAGCGGGGAGCAGGCGGTAAGCTGGCTGAGTCGCGGCTGATCGATAGAAGGCCAGACAACAGATCCGGTGGTCGGCGTCCCCAGTCAATATCGAGCGGAGAGACGTCCTGGGTCAACGGAACCTCAAGTTTGCGCTGGATGGGTGAGAGGCCCCCAAGGCCGTATGTGAATAAGAGCGTACGCTGTTGTTTTCCTTCTAAAACCCACAGGGCCCCAACTGACTAGTCGAAGACATCATTAAAGTAAACTCACTGGCCAGTTGAAAAGTACCCGGGTACCACAAACACACGAACACACACTACCTCATGTTCTGGGTCTTAACCTGTGCAGGACTCATTTTCCTTTTTCCTATCCATACAAGGGGGCAAAGTAAAAGTTACATTCTGAACAATTTTCCTTTTTTTTGTTCCTGCTGCGCGTTTACCGTGATACGAGAACTGTGTATTTTATTGTGTCCCGCTACGCGGTTTTTCCTCGAATTTCGTATCTTTTAATTTTCTGCTCGGTCGGGGTTTTTTTCCGAAAATACGAAGCCCTCGTGTTTTCGTTTCTTTTACCGCTACGCGTTTATCGTGTTACGAAAGTACTGTAAATTTTCCTGCATATACCGTGTCTTAAGAGCTGCAAACCTTTTAGTAAACCTTTTAAAATATAAAACTGTTCAGCGTGTTGGAGTATATTTATTCCCTAGTGCGGGGAGACTGACCCGTGGTTCATTTTCAGCGGCTCCTCCGGGAGTGAGCGCTACACATGTATGTCCTGCCCACGGGTCTCCCTTAGACCCGCAGACATACATAGTACGTCAGCGGCTCCTAACCTCCCTCCCGCCCGATACTTACCTCCGTCGCTGGTTCCAATGGAGGTCTGGCAGGGAGGAAGCCTGCCCTATGGCAGCCAGAAACTTACTTTTTACACCGCCGGAAAGGGGAGAGTCTCCCCTTTTCAGCGGTGTACACAGTTAACAGTTTCGCTGCCGGATCGCGACTCGGCGCAAATCGGCACGGAGTCGCGATTTAAACATGGAGGTGGCTGAAATCTTGGATGTCAGCCAGGCCTCCTGGTCACCCCCCACCCACTGACATTCCCAGCATATGTGTGAGGATATCAGTGGGCCAGTTAACCCCCTAGCTGGCACTGCCAAGGGCAGATAGGGCGATCCTTTGGATCCCCTTATCTCCCGATCCGTTGCAGCTAGAGGATCATGTTGAACATCATTGGAAAGGGCTGATCAAAAAAGCTAAAACAAAAATAAAATTGGAAAAAAAATTTTTTGTTTTTTTAAAAAAAAAAATTGTTTGGGGGGTTTAGTTAAATAGGACCTAGGCTGTCATCTAAAAATAATGAGCATAAAACAGTCAAAATGAGCTCAGCGCACATAGGTGAACTGACTCAGCAGTGAAGGGGTTGAAAAGCAAAAACATGTAAAAATTGTGTATTTCTATTCTCAGGACAAAATTTTGAAACTATTTAGGCTGGGGTCAGACGAGCGTGATTTCTACGGACTGTACGTCCGTGCAGTACGGACATCGTCAGTACGGATGACGCAGTAGTGGTCACACAGTCCGTTTTTTCACTGAAGTTATTTTTGACGGATGTAGGAGGGGAAAATAAATTACAATGAAAAAACATTCTGTCCGTCAAAAACACTGGACGTATAAATGCAGTCCGTCTGACCTCGCTCCATCACTCACACACAAAGCTATGCAGACGTTGTGGACGTGGCGCACTCCGCACGTCCGTTCTAGCAGTATTACGTTCTTGCCTAACCTGCGTCCGTTTGCAGCGTCCGTCAGCCCCCGCACTTCTGTGCGCACGTACTTCGTGTGTGGGGCTCCATTTAACACAATTGTATGCTATCACGGACGTACTTATGTGCGGCAACACGGACGTTAACACTGCGTTCGTCTGACCCCAGCCTTAGCCGGGGACTTTTTTTATGGTTGTAGATTTTGGGGATTAAATTACGAAAAAGTGTGTTTTTACCATTTCTTCATCATATTTCATTTTTTTTATAGTAAATTGTAGGATAAGATGGAAATAATGTCCATTTAATGGTGGAAAAACGGTGTATAATATGTGTGGGTTGCATAATCGAGTAAGAGGAAAATTTGACCTAAACACGAACAGCGCAGAAACGTAATAACAGCAGCGGTCACTAAAGGACGGATTTGTGTAAAACCGCCCGGTCACTAAGGGGCTAAAAAAATAACAAAAAAAAAAATTATTCAGAAAAATGCTTAACAGATCCTAAAAAAATCTATAAATAAAGAGACTTTTTGCTGCAGAATATTATAATAAACGGTTTATTAGATATTGGATTAAAACGGGAATATTTTTAACATTGAAGCCTATGGGAATCGCCTGAATAAACTTGCCGAATGAAGCCACCGAATGACAGGACATTAGGGGAACCTTTCACTGCTGGTTTGTGTTCTCTGAATAGCTGAAGCATTGCTTCTCTATGGGGATTTCACTGCCCTCGAACAGGCACCGAACAGGCACTGTATGTGCAGGCAATTCGCCAACATGTGGCGACTGCCTGCTCTCTGGATAGCCGAATGGCCAGGAAAGGTAACCGTACCCTGAATTTCAGCGTTCGGTTACCCTTCGCCAGCAATTTCAGCTCCAATGACAAAGTCACAAAAATTATGTGCACCGATTTTTTTTTTCGATTTGTTTCGGCTTGTTCGGGTTTTTAAATTTTTAGTTTCGGATCGTTTCGGACAATTTTCATTTCGGCTCGTTTTGATTCGGCTCGTTTTTTCGTATCGACTTTTTTTTTCATGATATTGGAAATTTTCGGTCTTTTCGGATCATCTGTTCTCTTCGTTTCAAAGTGTCTATTCGTTTTGACTTGAACTAATAGTATTTCGGATGATCCGATATTTTGGTCGATACGGTAATTCTGCCAGTTCTATCATTTTTTATTAAAGATCCTTTTTTTCTTATAAATATTCATTGCACAACTTTATTTAATCATATTAAAATGGTATGAAAGGAGCAAAAATGAACAAACAATTTAAAAAATGAAAAAATACTGACCCAAATGGCCTGACTTTAAAAATAAAAACCAGAACAAAATGTTTTAAAATGGAAAAAAAGCTGAAAAAAATTATCCGAAACGAAAAAATAAAACCCAGAACAAACAAAATGATTTAAAATGATTTTTTTTTAAAAAAAAAATTAATGCAGCATATGAATCCGCACACTGCGGGGCAGAACCTCTCTGCGGTATAATTAATGCAGCATTTGAATCCGCACACTGCGGGGCAGCACTCTACACTCCAGTATAATTAATGCAGCATATGAATCCGCACACTGCGGGGAAGCGCCTCTCTGCAGTATAATTAATGCAGCTTATGAATCCACACACTGCTGGGAAGCACCTCTCTGTGTTATAATTAATGCAGCATATGAATCCGCACACTGCGGGGAAGCGTCTCTCTGCAGTATAATTAATGCAGCATATGAATCCACACACTGCTGG
>RXON01004436.1:0-10494 GCA_009667805.1 Leptobrachium leishanense | reverse complement strand
GGGAGGTAGCCCTGGGGTCTGGATAGTCATAACCTCCATGGGAGTTGGAGGTTCAGGTTCCGCAGGTAGGGTGATTTCACATTAAAGAAAAAACTTCGGATCTAATTGAGCTTGGGAAGCCTTCTAAGTGAAGTCTTCAAAGTGAGCACTTACAGGAGATCTTCTGGTGAGTGATTTAGATTTTTGTTTGAAACAGATCTTTTCTATTCATCTTAAGGTTTCAAATTAGGTCTGGTGAGTAAATTAGGTTAGGCTGGTGACTCATTTTCATACTGATTAGCATACAATTGGATTCAATTGGGTGGTATTTGCTTCAGGTTTAGCTTGTCCACTCCTTGCTGGGGGAGGTGTTCTTAGGTGGCTATATAAAGCTTGTGGAATATTAGCTTGGTCTAATTGAGCTTGGGAAGCCTTCTAAGTGAAGTCTTCAAAGTGAGCACTTACAGGAGATCTTCTGGTGAGTGATTTAGATTTTTGTTTCAAACAGATCTTTTCTATTCATCTTAAGGTTTCAAGTTAGGTCTGGTGAGTAAATTAGGTTAGGCTGGTGACTCATTTTCATACTGATTAGCATACAATTGGAATCAATTGGGTGGTATTTGCTTCAGGTTTAGCTTGTCCACTCCTTGCTGGGGGAGGTGTTCTTAGGTGGCTATATAAAGCTTGTGGAATATTAGCTTGGTCTAATTGAGCTTGGGAAGCCTTCTAAGTGAAGTCTTCAAAGTGAGCACTTACAGGAGATCTTCTGGTGAGTGATTTAGATTTTTGTTTCAAACAGATCTTTTCTATTCATCTTAAGGTTTCAAGTTAGGTCTGGTGAGTAAATTAGGTTAGGCTGGTGACTCATTTTCATACTGATTAGCATACAATTGGAATCAATTGGGTGGTATTTGCTTCAGGTTTAGCTTGTCCACTCCTTGCTGGGGGAGGTGTTCTTAGGTGGCTATATAAAGCTTGTGGAATATTAGCTTGGTCTAATTGAGCTCGGGAAGCCTTCTAAGTGAAGTCTTCAAAGTGAGCACTTACAGGAGATCTTCTGGAGATACTCTGGAGGTAGTCTGAGGTTAGACAGGAGGTAGAAAACCTACAAAAAGGTAAGATTTGCTGGTTTTAAATCCATTCTTTTATAATGGCAGGCTTGGTCCAGTGTAAGAGCTGTCATGCATTTGTTTTTAGATCCAATTTTTGGAGGTTTGGAGTGTGCCTGATATGTAGGCAGCTCTCATTATTGCAGCAGGAAATTGCCTGTTTGAAGTCTGAGATTTGTAAATTATCTGTTAGAGAAACTCAGGCTATGACTGTTACTAAGCCACTGCCACAGAGGCCTCCTAGGAGCGGCAGATGGACTACTGTAGGATCTGGTAGATTTAGAGTTGTGGATAGAAGGCATGTCCCACAATCTGTGGCTCTTCTTAATTCTTTTGAGGCACTTTCAGAGTGTAGTGATAAGACGGATGTAGGCTCAGACACCATAGTTGAGGGACCACCTTCCACTATGCCTAAGGTATGCAGCACTGCAACCAAGGACAAAAATGAAAAGGTGGGACTTGATAGAAGGCAATTGTTGCTGGGTGATTCTATCATAAGAGGTGTTGAGCTGGAGAGTAGTGGTTTGGTGAGATGTCTTCCTGGGGCTACTGCTCGTAGAGACAAGAGACGTATTCTCAATATTGTCAAACAAGCAAAGCAACAAGGGGAGGTGGACGTTCTAGTCCATCTAGGGACAAATGACTTGGCTAGCAATGAGGTTTCCGTGATTAAGGAATATTTTTGTGTTCTTGGAGGTGAAATACAGCAGATTGCGTCCACTGTGTCATTCTCTGAAGTTTTGCCTGTGCATAACATTCAAGATAGGCAGATGTGCAATAGGGAATTCAATTTGTGGCTTCGGGAATGGTGTCGGGAGCAAGGATTTGGCTTTGTGTCCCATGATAGCTCTAATTGGAGCAGAAAGGAACTGTATAAAAAAGATGGTTTGCATCTTACTCATAGGGGAACATATGTTCTCAGTGAGAAGTTCAAAGGTTTCGCAAAGAAATATTTAAACTAGGAGGGGGGGACAAAAAAGGGGTAAAAAACAATCTGCCCGATTGTCCCCAAAACTAAATCGGAGGGTGCAAGCAACATGCGAGGTAAAAAATGACAAGCTCAGAGTCGTGTCTACAAATGCTCGCAGTTTAGTCAATAAAATCAATGAACTAGAGGCAATGATGGCAGCTGAAAAAGTAGATTTAGTGGCGGTTACTGAGACATGGTTCAGTGAGAAAAATAACTGGGACATAACAATACCGGGGTACTCTTTATATAGAAAGACAGAGAAGGTAGGAAAGGAGGAGGAGTGGCTCTGTATGTGAAAAACAACATAAAAACGAACCAAATAAAAGTGAGCGAGGTGAACATAGAGTCAGTTTGGGTTAAGCTAACATTTGGCAATCATACAGTAGCTCGTGTAGGTGTGATCTATAGACCCCCTGGACAAGCAGAAGAACTAGATAATCTGCTGGTTGAGGAAATAGCCAAAATGGCAATGAAGGGGGAAGTTATTATCATGGGGGACTTTAATCTTCCTGATGTGAACTGGAAAACCAAAACAGCTGGGTGCACCAGGAGTACAAATATTCTAAACTCCCTACTGGGATTATCTCTAACACAAGTAGTTGAGGAGCCGACCCGTAAAGAGGCCATATTGGATTTAATACTCACAAATGGAGGTTTGGTATCGGACGTTGTTGTAGGTGAAAATTTGGGATCTAGTGATCACCAGTCAGTATGGTTTAATATAACAACAGGGATGGAGCCGCACCACACAAGAACGAAAGTTTTAGACTTTAAAAAAACTGATTTTTCTAAAATGAGATTTTGTGTGAAGGAGTCATTATCAGACTGGAGGAGTTTAAAGGGAGTCCAGGAGAAATGGGATTATTGAAAGGAAGCATTATTGAAGGCCAGGAAATTGCATTCGGCTTGTTAGCAAAAACAAAAAAGGGAAGAAACCACTGTGGTACTCTGCAGAAGTGGCTAAAATAGTGAAGAACAAAAAGACAGCATTCAATAATTATAAAACAACTCAGAGTGAAGAAGATAGGCAAATCTATAAGATTAGGCAGGAAGAGGCAAAGCAATTTATAAGAGCTTCCAAAGCACACGCAGAAGAGAAAATAGCTCAGTCAGTAAAAAAGGGGGACAAAACATTTTTTAGATACATAAACGAGAAAAAAAAGTAAAACAAGGATTAGTTAGATTAAAAACAAGGAAGGAAGGTATGTAGAAGAGGATAAAAGTCTCGCTGACTGCCTCAATGAATATTTTTGTTCAGTCTTTGCAGAAGAAAAGGAAGGAAAGGGACCTCAGTTAGGAGAGAACACTAAAGAGACATTTACATATCAGTTTACAGAGGAGGAGGTTCTACAGCAGCTGTCTAAAGTAAAGACAAATAAGTCAATGGGGCCTGATGGGATCCACCCTAAATTATTAAAAGAGCTCAGTGATGTAATAGCAAAACCGTTAACAGATTTATTTAACCAATCCTTGTTAACGGGAGTCGTCCCAGAAGACTGGAAATTAGCAAATGTTGTGCCCATTTACAAGAAGGGTAGTAGGGAGGAATCGGGGAACTATAGGCCAGTTAGTCTTACGTCAGTAGTGGGGAAATTAATGGAAACCATGTTAAAGGAAAGGATTGTTGAACATCTAAAAACACATAGATTACAGGATCAGAAACAACATGGGTTTACCTCAGGGAGATCATGCCAAACTAATCTTATTGATTTTTTTGATTGGGTAACAAAAATAATAGACACAGGTGGTGCAGTAGACATTGCTTATTTAGATTTCAGTAAGGCTTTTGATACTGTTCCGCATAGAAGGCTTATCAATAAATTGCAATCTTTGAGTTTAGATTCCAATATTGTTGACTGGATTAGGCAGTGGCTGAGTGACAGGCAACAGAGGGTTGTGGTAAATGGAGTTTATTCGGCGCAAGGTCTTGTTACCAGTGGGGTACCTCAGGGGTCAGTACTTGGACCCATTCTCTTTAATATTTTTATTAGTGATATTGCAGAAGGTGTTAATTGAAAAGTATGTCTTTTTGCTGATGACACAAAGATTTGCAACAGGGTTGACGTTCCTGGAGGGATCAGTCAAATGACAAATGATTTAGTTAAACTAAAAAAATGGTCGGAGTTGTGGCAATTGATTTTTAATGTGGATAAGTGCAAGATAATGCACCTGGGACGTAAAAACCCAAGGGCTGAATATAGAATATTTGATACAGTCCTAACCTCAACATCTGACGAAAGGGATTTAGGGGTCATTATTTCAGAGGATCTAAGGGTAAGTAGTCAATGTAATAGAGCAGCAGGAAATGCTAGCAGAATGCTTGGTTGTGTAGGGAGAGGTATTAGCAGTAGGAAAAGGGAAGTGCTCATGCCACTGTACAGAGCACTGGTGAGACTTCACTTGGAGTACTGTGTGCAGTACTGGAGACCGTATCTCCAGAAGGATATAGACATCTTAGAGAGAGTTCAGAGAAGGGCTACTAAAATGGTGTACGGCTTGAAGGAGAAAAGTTACCAGGAAAGGCTTAATGATCTTAACATGTACAGCTTGGAAAAAAGACGAGACAGAGGAGATATGATAGAAACATTTAAATACGTAAAGGGAATCCACAAGGTAGAGGAAGGGAGTATATTTAAAAGGAAACAAAATAGCAAAACAAGAGACATAGTCTTAGATTAGAGGGGCAAAGGTTTAAAAGTAACATCAGGAAGCATTATTTTACTGAGAGGGTGGTGGATACATGGAACAGTCTTCCAGTAGAAGGGTAGAGGCCAAAACAGTAATTGAATTTAAGCAAGCATGGGATAGGCATAAGGCTATCCTAAACAAAAGATAAATCCAGGTTAAGTATCCATGTAAATGGGCAGACTAGATGGGCCGAAAGGTTCTTATCTGCCGACATTTTTCTATGTTTCTATGTTTCTATCTAAAAATAGATCCAAGGTTAGAACTGGAGCTTAAATACCAACATTAAAGGATTAAACCTCATTGATGGATAATGAAACGGAAAAGTGGAGAACAAAACGGTGGTTAACCCATCATATATGAGAGAACTGGCGAGCTAGATATTGGGGACCACCGGGAAAATTATCCAAACAATTGTGAATTTTACCTTCATGTTAATTAAGTCTTATGTATGTAATTAAATTAAATCTAATTTCTGAGTTTATTTACAGTTGTTTATGTTTTAAATTATACCAACATATGTGGCATCAATTAAATAGCCAATAGGCATGATAAAATAGCCACCGTTTTGTTCCCCACTTTTCCGTTTCATTATCCGTCAATGAGGTTTAATCCTTTAATGTTGGTATTTAAGCTCCACTTCTAACCTTGGATCTATTTTTAGATCCGAAGTTTTTTCTTTAAAGTCAAAGTCTAAAAGGGTTTAAGTACAGTGAGGAGCTTTTACAATTATTGTATTTATTTCTGGTTAATCCTGCTTGTCTTAGTGATTTGAGGAGTTAAAATGTCAGGCTTTGTAGCATCCATGAGGAATAAACCAACATGGGGGAAAGACGCAGATTCTGTATTTTTGGAAACGTTTTCAGAGGAAATCCCCAGAGATGGATCCCTAATGGGCCAATTTAATGACCTGACTAAGCTGCTCCATTTACAGATGAGATCATTATGGTAAATCTCATCATTGGAAAATTATAGCAAAAAAGAAATGATATACATAAATACAGAAAAAATGGCGTCGCGCCCATACTCACCGGAGCGGCAGCAACTGCCAGGAGTAACAGCCCAGTTAATGTATAAAACATAACAAGGAAAAAAGGCGTCATCTGCGCTCGTTTCTATGTGTTCCATGTACAACAAAACTGAGGTTTTTGTTTGTTTCAATGGCCATTGCAACGTAAGCTCACCCGCCACTTCACGGCACCTCTCTACAGAGTGAGTACCTAACAATTGTAACCAAAAGGCCGCTCTACTGAGCAGCTCCAAGCCCCTCCTGCTGCTTTTCAGCCAAGGAGAGGCAGAGATGGTGGGTTTTATTTATACACGCACCAAACACGCACCAAAGAAATGATCCCCAGAGGTTTAAGGGTGTCTAATACTCCTGCTTCACATATAGTACACAAGAACTTCATACAAGAATGGGAACAGGCGGCCGTAGAGGGTTCTAATAAATTCATGACTATCATTCAGAAATATGAACAGCTTTCTTTGAGTGATACGAATAAAAAAATCCAAGATCTAGTAGATAAGGTACAAATATCAAAAAAAGATCCAAATTATCCTCAATTGGAAGCTAAAATGAAATCAAAATTAGAGAGAACTGAACTACAGATAAAAACTAGGAAGCATACAAAAATTCCTCCGAGATTTGAAGGATTACAAAGAGGGTACAGTCTTTAATAGACCAAAAAGACAGATGCGAACTGAGAATGGTAATGGATCAAGTAGTGAAGATGAGTCCTCAGAAACTGAGAATGAGACTTTGGATACTCACCCCCCCAGAAGTATTTTGGACGAAGGGAATTTCCCTTGCCTCTCCTTTTTTAGAGGATACGGAGTCTCTGAGAAGACAGAGAGGACGAGGGAGGGGAGGGAGGAGGGGAAGGAGGAGAAGGGACAATTACTAAAACCAAAGCTGCATATTATCAACATGTCTGGGGTCCCCATCTCGAAAGAACAAGAGGTGGTACTAATGAAGGGGTTGTCTTTTGTGCCTAAACCAAAATTCAACTCCTTTAATTGGATTAAGGATATTAACTTATTCACATGTAAATTGGCCCTAAAAAAATACCACATGTTGAGAAGAGAAAAACAGGCAAAAATGAGAGGCTTAGAAGTGAAAGAATTGGATTGTTTAGAAACTCTAATCCAACTTCTGAACGAAAACGAGACCCCTGAGAAGGGTCCACCTTTTTCGAACCTAAAACCACCTTTACCCCTTCAATAAAAGAATATGAAAATCTTGAACTCTTTAGGAAACTGGTATGTCAGGATATTGAAAGCTTAGGCTCAAATCCTGTACCCGAATTTA
Source organism: Leptobrachium leishanense (assembly GCA_009667805.1). Lineage (NCBI taxonomy): Eukaryota > Metazoa > Chordata > Amphibia > Anura > Megophryidae > Leptobrachium > Leptobrachium leishanense. Next base: position 3,443 of record RXON01004436.1, on the reverse strand, counting down.
CTGAGGACAATCTCACTATAAAGGAGAGAAAAGCGCATACATAACTGTCTATGAATCCTAATCTGATCATAAAACCCTCCGATAAGGGGGGGAACGTTGTTGTTATGTCCAAAGACCAATATGAAGAAATGGTAAAAACACTTTTGGATGATAATAATGTCTACAAGAGATTACCTCAAGATCTAAGAGATTTATGGATCAGTTGAATGTGATACTGAGTTACGGCCATGAGAAGGGCCTTATCTCAGAGGATGAATATAAGTTCTTGAGATAGATAAACCTGCTATCTCAACCTTTTACGCATTGCCAAAGATACATAAAAACCTGGAGAAACCACCGGGTAGACCGATAGTCTCGGTCATCGGAAATTTAACACAAAACTGTAGCCAATATCGAGATCAGATTCTACAAAATCTAGTGAAAACCCTCCCCTCATACCTTCGTAATACTAAACAACTCCTGCAGTTAATGAACAACTTTATACTTCCCAAATATGCATGGCTATGTAGCCTTGATGTAGAGGCATTATATAGTTCCATTCCACACATTGAGGGTTTGTCACATGTAAAATTGGCCCTGTATGAATCTAATGAATTCACAGAGGAATTAATCAGCTTCATTGGGGAACATTTGGCTTTTGTCCTTAAACATAACTACTTTATCTTTAATCGGAAATTCTACCATCAAATCCAGGGCAACGCAATGGGCACTACTTGTGCCCCAGCCTATGCCAATATATATCTAGGCGTATGGAAGAAACAACAAGTGTTCTCGGATCAAAATCCCTTCCGTTCCAAAATTTTATTTTGGAAGAGATATATAGATGAAATTTTTATGGAATGGGGGGGACACCAGAGGAATTTCTGGAGCTAATGAAATTTCTTAATAACAACACCCTCAATCTAGGCTTCACATCAGAGATCCATCAGGATTCCCTTAATTTTTTGGATGTGACGATTGTACGTAATGAACAACAGGTCAATCACTGGTGTATTTTGGCCTAGGCCGACTGCGGCACTTTCCAGGGGGCGGCGGCCCGCACTGGGTGGCCCCACCCCTAAAAAAAAAAAAAAAAAAAATTTTTTTTTTTTTTTTTTTTTTTTACTTTTGCAAAGTATTTTACCAGGGAGGATACATTGAGATTTCACTAATTTACACTTTCAATTTCACTTTCCAGGGGGCAGCAAAAAACCTCACCACTAAATGGGTTACTCACAGAGCACCGAAATGACGCCAACGTTTTGGTGTTCTGTAGTTCCCTGCACTTAGGAGAATAAAATTTCCCGACCCTGCAGTGAATTCACCATTCACCACAGGGTCCCCAAAGTGCATGGAGTCGGCCGCTGAATGCTGCCACCGCAAACCCGTGGCCTGCTGTTTTCAAAAGAACTACTGAACGAAAATGTCTGGAATTTACATATAAGATCCTATGATTGATAATAAAAAGTTCTGTTACAGAAAAAAAAAAACTGCTTTTAAAAAAAGGGGGGGGAATTTTGCCAAAAAAATCAGAAAAATGACTGAAAGGTACTAAAAAAAATCAATAAGTAAAGACTTTTTACTGCAGATTAAAATAATAAATGATTTATTAGATATTGCATAAAAACGGGAATATTTTTAACATTGAAACCTATGGGGTTTGCCTGAATAAACCTGCTGATTGAAACCACCGAACATCAGGGCATTTCACTGCCATTTTTCTGAGTCTCAGTACCACATGACTGGCTGAACCACAGGAAACGCACGCGCGCAGCTGCCCGCCCTTTCGTTAACACAGACTCTATTCTGGACTGAACACCCACCGGGAAGGGAATCAAAGCTACAGTGCACCCTCTGGCAGTGGCACCCCACTGCTGACAAGATGGCTCCACAGCATTATTGCTGTGTGCTCATATACACTTGGTTTGCTGGGAGTTTTACTGCAGTGGATTCTGATGCACTCATACACACCGCACATTGCATTGCTGGGAGTTTTATTGCTGTGGATTCTGATACGCTGACACACACCACACATTGCATTGCTGGGAGTTTTATTGCTGTGAATTCTGATGCACTCATACACACCGCACATTGCATTGCTGGGAGTTTTATTGCTGTGGATTCTGAAACGCTGACACACACCAAACATTGCATTGCTGGGAGTTTTATTGCTGTGGATTCTGTGATACACACTGCATATTACTGGGAGTTTTATTGCCCTGGAGCTCTGGGATACGCTCATACACACTGCACATTACTGTGAGTTTTATTGCTGTGCAGTTCTGTGATATGCTCATACACACTGCACATTTCTGTGGGTTTTATTGCTGTGCAGCTCTGATATGCTCATACACAGTGCCCATTTCTGTGGGTTTTATTGCTGTGCAGCTCTGTGATACGCTCATATGCAGTGCACGTTTCTGTGGTTTTATTGTTCAACCAATTAGAGCGGCTGTGATCCCGTTTACTTGACATGCGTGGCTGTTCTTTGTAAAAATGCTTGAATTTAAACATTTCATAATTTTCTTTATCTCAATAGATACATTTGAAATGGTATACAAAATATACAAGTAGGCACTTGGTATCCACTTTTAATATAAAGAGAGGAAAAGGCGGAGCTCTAAGAGGAAAAGGTGGAGCTTAAAGAGGAAGGGTGGGGATTAACCAGGAAGAGGTGTGCCCTTGACAGGAAGGGGTGTGTCAAATTTAAATTAGGGGGTGCACGAGTTTAGTCAGGCCTAGGGCAGCACAAAACCTAAATACACTACTGAGGTCAATACAACTATATATCGAAAGAAGACAGCTACGAACAATCTACTTAATTGGTCAAGTTTCCATCCTACACCTTTAAAATTGGGAATACCATATGGACAATATTTGAGGTTAAAGAGAATTTGTTCATCCAATATCGAATATGAAAAACAAGCCAAAATCCTTCAAAAGAATTTTAAAGAGAAGGGATATCCGAACAGAGTCCTAAAACGAGCTTATCAGAAGGCATCCGGTAACCCGAGAGACATCCTATTACTGGATAAATTGAGAACTGATCCACAGTTAATCCGTTGTATTGGAAACTATGACACTGGCAACAGCGCGATAAGAAAAATTATGGATAGATATCGGCCCCTACTGATTCTTGATCCACATCTAAAGGGATCAATAGGTGCTCATGCGACAATCACTAATAGAAGATGTAAGAATCTGAAAGATCTATTAGTCCACAGCCATTATGAGCAAAAAACAGTACAAACAACTAACTGGTTACGAAATAACCTAAAAGGGACCTATAGCTGTGGTAGGTGCAAAAGCTGTGCCAATATCTTGAAGGATTCTAAAGTGATCCAAGATGCTAGGAAAGAAAAGGATTTTAAGATACAAACCTTTTTTAATTGTAATACAACTGGCCTAGTATACATGATGATATGTGGATGCAGTAAAAAATATGTAGGAAAGACTTTCCGCCC
>RXON01004435.1:0-12002 GCA_009667805.1 Leptobrachium leishanense | reverse complement strand
TCTGCAGTAATAATTAATGCAGCATATGAATCCACACACTGCTGGGAAGCACCTCTCTGCAGTATAATTAATGCAGCATATGAATCCACACACTGCCTTGGGAAAGCGCCTCTCTCTCTGCGTATAAATTAATGCAGCATATGAATCCACACACTGCTGGAAGCGCCTCTCTGCGGTATAATAAATGCAGCATATGAATCCACACACTGCTGGGAAGCGCCTCTCTGTCTGCGGTATAATTAATGCAGCATATGAATCCCACACACTGCTGGGAAGCGCCTCTCTGCGGTATAATTAATGCAGCAAATTTGAAATCCAACACACTGCTGGGAAGCGCCTCTCTGCAGTATAATTAATGCAGCATATGAATCCACACACTGCCGGGCAGCACCTCTCTGCAGTAATAATTAATGCAGCATATGAATCCACACACTGCTGGGAAGCGCCTCTCTGTCTGCGGTATAATTAATGCAGATATGAATCCACCACTTACTGCGAGAAGCGCCTCTCTGCGTATAATTAATGCAGCATTTGAATCCACATTCACCTGCTGGGAAGCGCCTCTCTGCAGTATAATTAATGCAGCATATTGAATCCACACACTGCCGGCAAGCACCTCTCTGCAGTATAATTAATGCAGCATATGAATCCACACACTGCAGGGAAGCGCCTCTTCTGCGGTATAAATAAATGCAGCATATGAATCAACACACTGCTGGAAGCGCCTCTCTGCAGTATAATAATGCAGCATATGAATCCACACACTGCTGGAAGCGCCTCTCTGCAGTATAAATTAAAGCATATGAATCCAACACCTGCTGGGAAGCGCCTCTCTGCAGTATAATTAATGCAGCATTTGAATCCACACACACTGCTGGGAAGCGCCTCTCTGCAGTATAATTAATGCAGCATATGAATCCACACACTGCTGGGAAGCACCTCTCTGCAGTATAATTAATGCAGCATATGAATCCACTCACTGCTGGGAAGCACCTCTCTGCAGTATAATTAATGCAGTATATGAATCCACACACTGCTGGGAAGCGCCTCTCTGCAGTATAATTAATGCAGCATATGAATCCACACACTGCTGGGAAGCGCCTCTCTGCAGTATAATTAATGCAGCATATGAATCCACACACTGCTGGGAAGCGCCTCTCTGCAGTATAATTAATGCAGCATTTGAATCCACACACACTGCTGGGAAGCGCCTCTCTGCAGTATAATTAATGCAGCATATGAATCCACACACTGCTGGGAAGCACCTCTCTGCAGTATAATTAATGCAGCATATGAATCCACTCACTGCTGGGAAGCACCTCTCTGCAGTATAATTAATGCAGTATATGAATCCACACACTGCTGGGAAGCACCTCTCTGCAGTATAATTAATGCAGCATATGAATCCACACACTGCTGGGAAGCGCCTCTCTCTCTGCGGTATAATTAATGCAGCATATGAATCCACACACTGCTGGGAAGCGCCTCTCTGCGGTATAATTAATGCAGCATATGAATCCACACACTGCTAGGAAGCGCCTCTCTGTCTGCGGTATAATTAATGCAGCATATGAATCCACACACTGCTGGGAAGCACCTCTCTGTCTGCGGTATAATTAATGCAGCATATGAATCCACACACTGCGGGAAGCACCTCTCTGCGGTATAATTAATGCAGCATATGAATCCACACACTGCTGGGAAGCACCTCTCTGCGGTATAATTAATTCAGCATATGAATCCACACACTGCTGGGAAGCACCTCTCTGCAGTATAATTAATGCAGCATATGAATCCACACACTGCTGGGAAGCGCCTCTCTGCGGTATAATTAATGCAGCATATGAATCCTCACACTGCTGGGAAGCGCCTCTCTGCAGTATAATTAATGCAGCATATGAATCCACACACTGCTGGGAAGCACCTCTCTGCAGTATAATTAATGCAGCATATGAATCCACACACTGCTGGGAAGCGCCTCTCTCTCTGCGGTATAATTAATGCAGCATATGAATCCACACACTGCTGGGAAGCGCCTCTCTGCGGTATAATTAATGCAGCATATGAATCCACACACTGCTGGGAAGCGCCTCTCTGTCTGCGGTATAATTAATGCAGCATATGAATCCACACACTGCTGGGAAGCGCCTCTCTGCGGTATAATTAATGCAGCATTTGAATCCACACACTGCTGGGAAGCGCCTCTCTGCAGTATAATTAATGCAGCATATGAATCCACACACTGCCGGGCAGCACCTCTCTGCAGTATAATTAATGCAGCATATGAATCCACACACTGCTGGGAAGCGCCTCTCTGTCTGCGGTATAATTAATGCAGCATATGAATCCACACACTGCTGGGAAGCGCCTCTCTGCAGTATAATTAATGCAGCATATGAATTCTCACACTGCTGGGAAGTGCCTCTCTGTGGTATAATTAATGCAACATATGAATCCACACACTGCTGGGAAGCGCCTCTCTGCGGTATAATTAATGCAGCATTTGAATCCACACACTGCTGGGAAGCGCCTCTCTGCAGTATAATTAATGCAGCATATGAATCCACACACTGCCGGGCAGCACCTCTCTGCAGTATAATTAATGCAGCATATGAATCCACACACTGCAGGGAAGCGCCTCTCTGCGGTATAATTAATGCAGCATATGAATCCACACACTGCTGGGAAGCGCCTCTCTGCAGTATAATTAATGCAGCATATGAATCCACACACTGCTGGGAAGCGCCTCTCTGCAGTATAATTAATGCAGCATATGAATCCACACACTGCTGGGAAGCGCCTCTCTGCAGTATAATTAATGCAGCATTTGAATCCACACACACTGCTGGGAAGCGCCTCTCTGCAGTATAATTAATGCAGCATATGAATCCACACACTGCTGGGAAGCACCTCTCTGCAGTATAATTAATGCAGCATATGAATCCACTCACTGCTGGGAAGCACCTCTCTGCAGTATAATTAATGCAGTATATGAATCCACACACTGCTGGGAAGCACCTCTCTGCAGTATAATTAATGCAGCATATGAATCCACACACTGCTGGGAAGCGCCTCTCTGCAGTATAATTAATGCAGCATATGAATCCACACACTGCTGGGAAGCGCCTCTCTGCAGTATAATTAATGCAGCAAATGAATCCACACACACTGCTGGGAAGCGCCTCTCTGCAGTATAATTAATGCAGCATATGAATCCATACACTGCAGGGAAGCGCCTCTCTGCAGTATAATTAATGCAGCATATGAATCCACACACTGCTGGGAAGCACCTCTCTGCAGTATAATTAATGCAGCATATGAATCCACTCACTGCTGGGAAGCGCCTCTCTGCAGTATAATTAAATGCAGCATATGAGTCCACACACTGCTGGGAAGCACCTCTCTGCAGTATAATTAATGCCAACATATGAATCCACACACTGCTGGGAAGCGCCTCTCTGCAGTATAATTAATGCAGCATATAATCCACACACTGCTGGGAAGCGCCTCTCTGCGGTATAATTAATGCAAACAATGAATCCACACACTGCTGGGAAGCGCCTCTCTGCAGTATAATTAATGCAGCATATGAATCCACACACTGCTGGGAAGCGCCTCTCTGCAGTATAATTAATGCAGCATATGAATCCACACACTGCTGGGAAGCGCCTCTCTGCAGTATAATTAATGCAGCATATGAATCCACACACTGCGGGAAGCGCCTCTCTGCAGTATAATTAATGCAGCATATGAATCCACACACTGCGGGAAGCGCCTCTCTGCAGTATAATTAATGCAGCATATGAATCCACACACTGCTGGGAAGCGCCTCTCTGCAGTAAAATTAATGCAGCAATGAATCCCTCACACTGCTGGGAAGCGCCTCTCTGCAGTATAAATTAATGCAGCATATGAATCCACACACTGTGGGAAGCGCCTCTCTGCAGTATAATTAATGCCAGCATATGAATCCACACACTGCGGGGAAGCACCTCTCTGCGCAGTATAATTAATGCAGCATATGAATCCACACACTGCTGGGAAGCGCCTCTCTGCAGTATAATTAATGCAGCATGTGGAATCCTCCCACTCTGGTGTTGGGAGAAATTAACCGTCTCCTGTCCGCCTCTTTCTCTTATCTCGAAACCCTGTCTCGAGCTGATATGACACCTTGGATTAAAAATTTCGGTCCACGTGAGAGAGAATATTTAGACATGACAAATTAAGACACGGAAGCCTTCAGTCACTCAAACACATCTCTGCAGATTTTTTTCTGACACATTATTATACATTGCTGCAAAGAGGCTAGTTTCTCATCTCATGTTATAATTGGTAGAGCGGGAGTAGTGCTACCCAAAGCCCCCCCCTAACATACAGAGCACGTGATTTCGGGGAAATTGCATTCTTCAAAAACACAAACTAATCCTGCAGGATACAGAAACGAAACTCAATTCTAGTTCTACGTAAATAAAATTAATAACAGGGATTCTGCATACTATTATGTCCGATATAAACTAAAGAAATATAGTAGATGCTACTGATCATGCGAGGAGTTTAATGGTCTTGTTCCCCTCAATCCCCTCTTAGAATCATTCTTTTCAAGATATGCATTCTTCGGAGCAGTCCTTGAGGACACGTGAGCAGGGAACAAATCCCTCATTACTCACAGCGAAAAACATTAGAACCAGGGGGTAGAAAATACCTGTCACGGAACGGTTAACACATGACAGTCTCCAATTCCAGTCTTGCTACTGTCCTCCATTACTGCTGTCCTGCAACTGGCTACCTTTTCTGGTGATCTTGAATTACCTGATAATAATCAGGACATCTTATGGTAGCATTCTGATAAATGTGCAACATTCATAGGCATCCTCATTTCACACAATCCATTCAGAGCTGCACTGATATGTTCCATGCCATATCATATATTATTTGTACCTTTCGTATCTCCCGTACTTCCAGATTCAGCACCTAAATATCTCAACTAATCTTATTCAAAATCTCATCCATCAAACTGCTAACTGTTCATTCTTGCCATCAACTCTTTTTCTCATCCAGTCCATACTGGAAGCCATTGCCCATATTCAATCCGCTTTCTTAAAAAACTCTCTCTTCTGTCTCTCAAACACCAGGAATACCTAGGGTGAAAATATTGTGTCTGAATTAGTGTCTCTCCCCTCACCCTCTGGATTGAGATCAATTTAGCAAATAACATCCGTTACTGTAGATAGTACCCATATGTAACACACTCTTCCACAGCACACCTGCGTACTCTCCTTCACTATAAATAGTGACAAAATATAGTTTCCCTTTAATATCGCTATCGGAAGCTTCTCAGTCGTTTCATCATATCCACTACATCCTGCCTTCCATGGTCACATTCGCCTCACCTCCTCTTGCTCGCTTTGAGCTTCTACATCGTATGTATAGAAAAATTGACTGCTCCTTTGTATTTACATATGTAAAATGTATAATATCCAGTTGAACCTACTTGAATAACAATAAATAATGGGGATAGTTATCTCCTATATTGGGCCTAATGGAAAACACCATTCTAGTGGGTACACTGGTCCTGTTATGGGTACCCAGGACTGAATACTTTGGTTTCCTCTTTGACCTATCAACTGCCTGTACTGTAACATTTTCTGATAAAAACATACTTATGACGGAATGGAGATGTTGTTCCGCCCTGCGGGTGTGCTCTATCTGCGTGACCCCGTCGCTTACCGCTGGCCCGACTACCGAGTGGCGCACACTCGGCGTCTCGTGCGCCTGGCGTGACCCTAGGGTAGGGTTAGCGGGCGGTGGAGGGGACCCCTGCCTGAACCAGTCCGACCACTGAGCCATACGGCACTCAGCGTCCCGAGCAACTGGTTCCCTGACCTTGCGGTGTGGGACGCCTGTGGGATCGGCCCTAGCAGCCGCGGAGAAAGATTCGGATCTTATGGGGAAACGTTTCGGTTCTTATGCGGGAAACGTTTCCGATCCGGGGCGGGTGTCTCTTCGGATCTTGGGCGGTGGAGTTTCGAGCGGGAAGGGATGGCGGGTCGGATCGGAACTGGAAGGCTTCGGATCGGTATGGGAGGGAGTTTCGGATATGGCGGGACCAGTGGAGAGTTCGGGTCTTACCGCAATGCCGAAGCGCGGTTCCCGGGGCGGTTCGGCGTTCGGATCTCCGTCTTCCCCAGGACCGAATCTTCCTGAGCAGCGCCTCTGCCCTGATACTCGATGCAGGGTCAGAGCGCTCGATTCGGATCGTATCCGAGTGGGCACCGTACTCTGAGGCCGCGGGGGACACTCAGATACGAAAATACGGTGGAGAATAAAGTCACACCAGTCAAAGCTGAATGCACTGCAGAATCTGCCTTTATTGTTTACAGTACAAGCATTTATTACCTCTGCACACAATTAGAATACAATGGGACTCCTTGCCCGCCCTCCCAGGACCCCATTGGCCCTTGGCCTTCAGGGAGTCGCCAATTCGGACCGGATGGTCCGAATCGGCCATTTTACGATTCGAACCGGATGGTTCGAATCGGCCATTTTCCGAAACGAGAATTCCAACTGCGCCACAAGGATCGGAAAATGGCGGCGAGCAAGGCAAACAAAGGGAAAAGTCATTACACCATAAACCAACGGGGAACACTTTATTAACACCACGCAATATCACATCTAAATAAAAATACTGATAAACGGGGTGTGTGCCACCACACCCAAGTGTCCATGTCCCCATTGTCACTGCACCGCCCCTGGCTGAGGTTGCTGGGCCATCCCGTGACACTCCTCCCCCTCCCCAAGGTCCGACGCACTCGGTTGGACCCCACCGGGTCGCACCGAGGTAGTCGGGGCTCCCCAATCCCCTGGTTCCCGGGCCGACTGTCGCGATAACCCATCTGCGTTACCGTTCTGCGCCCCGGGCCGATATTGGATGGAAAAGTTGAAGGGTTGGAGAGCCAGGCTCCACCGCAACAGGCGGCCGTTCTCCCCCGCCACTCGGTTGAGCCATACCAAGGGGTTATGGTCGGTCATCACGGTGAAGGACCGACCGTAGACGTAGGGTTGGAGCTTCCGTAGGGCCCAGACCAGGGCCAGGCACTCCTTTTCCACTGCAGCATACCCCACCTCTCGTGGCAACAACTTCCGGCTAATAAACGCCACCGGATGGTCCCCCCCGTCGTCCCCCACTTGACTCAGGACAGCTCCCAGTCCGAACATGGACGCGTCTGTGTGGACAATAAAACGTTTATTATAGTTGGGAGCTGCCAGCAGGGGCGCTTGGTCAGGGCGGCCTTCAGCTGCCGGAAGGCCTGTTCGCACTCCGGGGACCACAGGACTTGGCGGGGCAGGGATTTCTTGGTCAGATCAGTCAGGGGTTTGGCCAGGTCACTGTAATGGGGTACAAAATTTCTGTAGTACCCCGCGGTACCAGAAAGGCCAGGACCTGGTCTTGGTCACCGGGGTGGACCAATCGAGGATAGCCTCTATCTTCGCGGGCTCCGGCCGTTGTATCCCGCACCCCACCCGGTGGCCCAGATACTGCACCTCGGCCATCCCCACCTTACACTTCTCCGGCTTTAGGGTCAGGTTGGCGTCCCTAATCCGCCCAGGACAGTCCCTACATGCTCCAGATGTTCCTCCCAGGTCTGGCTATAGATGGCTATATCATCCAGGTACGCGCAAGCGAATCCCTGGAGGCCATCGAGGAGGCGATCGATTAACCGCTGGAAGGTAGCAGGGGCGTTCTTCATCCCGAACGGCATGACTCGAAACTGGTACAGGCCGAACGGGGTGATGAAGGCCGACTTCGGGGTCGCCTCCTCGGCAAGGGAATCTGCCAATACCCCTTGCACAGATCCACCGTGGTCAGAAAATGACCCCCGGAGATCTGGTCTAGCAACTCGTCGACTCGGGGCATCGGATAAGCGTCCGTAATAGTACAGTCGTTTATCCGCCGATAGTCGACGCAGAACCTGGTTGTACCGTCCTTTTGGGCACCAGGACCACGGGCGACGCCCATGGGCTGGCCGACGGCTCAATGACCCCCAGCTCCAACATCTCCCGGATCTCGGCCCGCATAGACTCGCGGACTGCTTCCGGGATCCGGTAGGCGGGCTGTCGGAGTGGTTTCTGACCGGGTGTGTCCACCTGATGGACGGCCTGGTCCGTATATCCCGGGAGGGCCGAGAAAACCCCCGGATAGGCGAGAAGCAGCTGCCGCGCCTGCGCCTGTTTCTCGGGCCCTAGCTCCTCCCCCAGCTGCACCTGCTCCACCCCGGAAGGTTGCTTGGCTACCCCCGGGAGTTCCTCCAAGGGAAAGGGTTCCATCTCCTCGGCCGCCGGTGCGCATATGGCGTCCACCGTCTCTGGCCGCTCATGGAAGGCCTTCAGCATATTGACGTGGAACGTCCGCTGGATTCTGGTGTCCGCGCAGCCAACAACCACATAGGTGGTATCCCCCAGCTGGGTTACCACCTTGTAGGGACCTTGCCAGGCCGCCTGCAGCTTGTTCTGCCGCTGTGGTTTTAACACCAGAACCTTCTGTCCCACACAGAACGAGCGGCTGCACGCAGCGCGATCGTACCACGCCTTCTGCTGAGCCTGGGCCGTCTCCATGTTCTCCTGCACGAACCCCTGGAGGTCCGCCAAGCGCTCCCGCAGCTTCAGGACGTACTCCACCACGGGAACTCGTCCTCCTCCGGCGCCCCCTCCCACTGAGCCCTAACCAGATCCAGGGGACCTCGCACCCGGCGTCCATATAGCAGCTCAAAGGGTGAGTACCCGGTGGATTCCTGCGGAACCTCCCGGTAGGCGAACAGCAAGTGGGGAAGATACTTCTCCCAGTCCCTGTTCTCATGCACAAAGGCCCGGATGAGCTGCTTCCCATTGAACCGCTCGCACAGCCCGTTGGTCTGGGGGTGATACGGGGCGCTGTGCAGCGCCTTAACGCCACAGAGACGCCAGAGCTGTTGGGTGAGCTCAGCGGTAAACTGGGTACCCTGATCGGATAGGATTTCTCGGGGAAACCCTACCCTCGTGAACACCCTGAGGAGCGCGTCTGCTACGGTGTCCGCCTGGATGTTGGCCAAGGCCACAGCCTCGGGGTACCGGGTGGCATAATCCACTACGGTAAGAATATACCTCTTACCGGTGGCACTGGGCCGTGGCAACGCCCCTACGATGTCAACCGCCACCCGGCTAAAGGGCTCCTGAATAATGGGCATGGGCCGCAAGGGCGCCTTCGGATGGTCCCCAGCCTTCCCAGCTTTCTGGCAAACTGGGCAGGTGCGGCAATAGTCGCGGGTGTCGTTGCTAAGGCGAGGCCAGTAAAACGCGCGCGCCAACCTGTGCCGGGTCTTACTCTGGCCTAAGTGACCTGCAAGGGGTATGTCGTGGGCCAAGCGCAGAAGCTCCTGCCTGGTCCCTGCGGCACCACCAGCTGCTTCTGCGGAATCTGCTTCTTCTTGGCCCCCTCCCTCACGGTGTGTAACGGTACAGCAGCCCATCCTCCACTCCACCTTGTCTTTCCCCTGGCCGTCCGCCCTGACCAGCTCGGTCCCGGTAGCCCTGTAATGTGGGGTCGGTTTGCGTCTGGTGGCGCAGCGTCTCCGGGGTACTCCACGGGGAAGGGAGGACAGGCGGAGGGGGAAGAATCGGGTCCCGTCGAGGTCGGGGAGGTGATGGCGGTCTGGGGGGTTGGGAAGGGCCTGGGGTCTTGGGCTGTCGGGGGGGTCGGGGAGGTGGTAATGTTGGGGGTCGCGGAGGTCGGGGAGGTTTGGGAGGTTTGGGAGGTTTGGGAGGTCGGGATGCAGTTGGTGGAGGTCTCACCTGGGTCCCATTCGGAGCGCCCCTGTCTTGTCATCGGCTCTGTTGCCTAGTGGTAACCGGGGTAGCTGCATCTGTGGAGTAAGCGGAAATGAGCTGCCCCAAATCATTCCCCAGGAGCACCTCGGCCGGCAGTTGTCTCAGCAACCCCACCCGCACCTCCTTCTCCCCGTTCCCCCAGTCCAGGTGCACCCGGGCCGTCTCGAGCCGGAGCACTTTTCCTCCCGCCACCCGTACTGCTACAGTGCTCTGCAGGCGGTCGCTTGGCGGGACCAAGTGAGGCCGGACCAGGGTGATGGTAGCCCCGGAGTCTCGCAGCCCCTCAGCGGGCCGCCCGTTTATCCACACCGCCTGGCGGTGGTGTCGGCGGTTGTCATCCGCGGCGGCTTGCACGGGGTTGGCTTCGTGCAACTGCTCCCACCATTCCTCCGGGGCCTCCGGCCACGGAGCTCCGGCGTCGCAACAATGGGCCGCCGGCGATGGCCTGCCGGCCGGCCGGGTCAATTCCGGGCGGTTGGGGCAATGTTGTTTGTAGTGCCCCTCCTGGTTGCACCCGTAACAGCGGACGTTAGCCATGTTGGTGGGCCGGCTGGGAGCCCGTGCTACAGGCGCCCGGACCGCTGGTGGTGGAGGTGGTGGAGGTAGTGGGGCGGGTAAAACGGGACGGCTGGCCAGGGTCCGCTCCCCCCCGGCAACTTCCGGGTGTCCGTGTACTCGTCGGCCCAGGTGGCCGCTTGTTGCACCGTATGGGGCTTCTTGTCGCGCACCCACTCTCGGATAGCGGAGGGGTGTGCTCGAAGAACTGCTCGAGCAGCAGCAGTTGGGTGATCTCGGCCACCGTCTCCGCTTGGCTTCCCGAGAGCCAGGTGCGCAGGTCCCTCTGCAGCCGATGGGCCCACTCCACGTGGGTGGCGCCACTGGGCCGGCGAGAATTCCGGAACTTCGTCCGGCTAGCTTCCGGGGTCACGGCATATCTACTCAGCAGCGCCTGCTTGACGTGCGAGTAGCTAGTGGCCTCGTCGTCCGGCACCGTACGATAGGCCTCGGCGGCCCGACCGGTCAGCTTACTCGCCAAGATCCGGATCCAGTCGGCCCGGTGCACTTCATGCACCCGACACAGGCGCTCAAAGTCTTGTAGATAGCTTTCGATTTCTTCCTCGGCTTCCCGGAACTCCTTGAACGCCTGGAACGGCACTTTCCGCCCGGAGTATCGGTCCGATGGCGAGCGGCTACTCCGCCGGCTTCGCACTTCGGCCAGCCGCAGTTCGTGCACCCGCTCTCTCTCCCTCTCCTCTTCCTGACCGAGTTCCCGACCCAGATTCCTCAGCTCTGCTTCCGATGGGCCGGACCCATCATGGAGATCCGCTCCCGCATCTTCCGGCAGAATTCACTATCCTCGGCCTCAGCGGGGACGGCAGCCGGTACTGGGTCCGCGGGCAACGCCGCGAACGCCTCCTCCTGATCTATTCTCCTCAACTCCTCTATCAGGGTCTCCCGACTCTTGGAGCCCGGGATCCCGCCCCGATTCTCCAGCATCCCACGCAGGACGTCCCGCTTGTAGGCAGTATACTTGATCATGATGAGGGTCCCCCTGGGGTCTGCAGAGAGCTATCCCACCGCTGCCACCAGTATGACGGAATGGAGATGTTGTTCCGCCTGCGGGTGTGCTCTATCTGCGTGACCCCGTCGCTTACCGCTGGCCCGACTACCGAGTGGCGCACACTCGGCGTCTTGTGCGGCCTGGCGTGACCCTAGGGTAGGGTTAGCGGGCGGTGGAGGGGACCCCTGCCTGGAACCAGTCCGACCACTGAGCCATACGGCACTCAGCGTCCCGAGCAACTGGTTCCCTGACCTTGCGGGTGTGGGACGCCTGTGGGAATCGGCCCTAGCAGCCGCGGAGAAAGATTCGGATCTTATGGGGAAACGTTTCGGTTCTTATGCGGGAAACGTTTCCGATCCGGGGGCGGGTGTCTCTTCGGATCTTGGGCGGTGGAGGTTTTGAGCCGGGAAGGGATGGCGGGTCGGATCGGAACTGGAAGGCTTCGGATCGGTATGGGAGGGAGTTTCGGATATGGCGGGACCAGTGGAGAGTTCGGTCTTACCGCAATGCCGAAGCGCGTTCCCGGCTGGGCCGTTCGGTTCGGATCTCCGTCTTTCCAGGACCGAATCTTCCTGAGCAG
>RXON01004434.1:0-19882 GCA_009667805.1 Leptobrachium leishanense | reverse complement strand
CCCTTAATAAAGCGCTGCTCGGGGCCCCTTAATGAAGCGCTGCTCGGGGCCCCTTAATAAAGCGCTGCTCGGGGCCCCTTAATGAAGCGCTGCTCGGGGCCCCTTAATGAAGCGCTGCTCGGGGCCCCTTAATGAAGCGCTGCTCGGGGCCCCTTAATGAAGCGCTGCTCGGAGCCCCTTAATGAAGCCCTGCTCGGAGCCCCTTAATGAAGCGCTGCTCGGAGCCCCTTAATGAAGCCCTGCTCGGGGCCCCTTAATGAAGCGCTGCTCGGGGCCCCTTAATGAAGCGCTGCTCGGGGCCCCTTAATGAAGCGCTGCTCGGGGCCCCTTAATGAAGCGCTGCTCGGGGCCCCTTAATGAAGCGCTGCTCGGAGCCCCTTAATGAAGCCCTGCTCGGAGCCCCTTAATGAAGCGCTGCTCGGGGCCCCTTAATGAAGCGCTGCTCGGGGCCCTTAATGAAGCGCTGCTCGGGGCCCCTTAATGAAGCGCTGCTCGGGGCCCCTTAATGAAGCGCTGCTCGGGGCCCCTTAATGAAGCCCTGCTCGGGGCCCCTTAATGAAGCGCTGCACGGGGCCCCTTAATGAAGCGCTGCTCGGGGCCCCTTAATGAAGCGCTGCTCGGGGCCCCTTAATAAAGCGCTGCTCGGGGCCCCTTAATGAAGCGCTGCTCGTTCCCCTTAATGAAGCGCTGCTCGGGGCCCCTTAATGAAGCGCTGCTCGGAGCCCCTTAATGAAGCGCTGCTCGGGGCCCCTTAATGAAGCGCTGCTCGGGGCCCCTTAATGAAGCGCTGCACGGGGCCCCTTAATGAAGTGCTGCTCGGGGCCCCTTAATGAAGCGCTGCTCGGGGCCCCTTAATGAAGCCCTGCTCGGGGCCCCTTAATAAAGCGCTGCTCGGGGCCCTTAATAAAGCCCTGCTCGGGGCCCCTTAATAAAGCGCTGCTCGGGGCCCCTTAATGAAGCGCTGCTCGGGGCCCCTTAATGAAGCGCTGCTTGGGGCCCTTTAATAAAGTGCTGCTCGGGGCCCCCCTCCCTCCTCCTCTTATCACATATTACAGGGTTTGGGCTGAATCCAATGCTGGTCCAGCGGGGGGATAAAAAGTCTTCCCTGTGGGAGAGCGTTCACTCTTCTATCCAGATGCTGTGGTCCACTCGGGAATGTGTTGGTGTCATGGTGGGTCAGTTCTGGTGACCTGGAGGGTCCATTACATTGGTGACATTTACACAAGCTGAACTGGGATTGCCAAGGGTCAGCCCCCCCCCCCAGAGCCGCTGGGCCCTGAACACGTCATGGTCTGTAACCCGCCATGACGACGGCCCAGGTTAAAGTTGCACGTGTCGGTGCCGGCTCTGGTGATCGTGCAAGGAAATATAGTATAATATGGGCACGTGCAGCCATTATGGCCAACGATACCTCTGTGCGTTTACAGAGCGACATAGAGGGAGACGTTTGCGACACAGTGAGGGATTATCACAATAACACATTATCCCAATAACTGGAACCTTCCGCTCAGTCTGAGCCTCTGGTGGGGGAGGGGTGAAGCCTCGACACCCCCACATAATGGGAATCCTCTCACCTGCTTCCTGGGTCCGGTTTCTCCATGTCTGTAGATGGCGTCGTCTCAGGCCCGAGTGTTTCCCATAGATTGTGATGTCATAGTTAGACGCCGGCTGTAAATCATGGAATCCCACGTGTCCTTCATCCAGTTTCCTGTTCTGACATTGGTTCCATTTGTTTCCCCCCTGGATGAGGCAGCAGGATACGTCGAATTCCCAATATTCCTGGCAGGGGTCCGGCTCACACCGCCATCTGAAGGAGATGCTGTTAGAGGTGATGTCCAGCCCTGTAACCTGGATTTCTGAAACAAAACACAAATCAGCAGCTGTGATTGACTCCGGACGTACAGATTGCAGGATGTGCGATACGAGCGTGTCCCGTCCACCGGGGCCGGAGGGTAATGAGATAATGCCGGGTGCTGTGTGTAGACACAATGATTCCAGGGGGTAATGAGTTAATGCCGGGTGCTGTGTGTAGACACAATGATTCCAGGGGGTAATGAGATAATGCCGGGTGCTGTGTGTAGACACAATGATTCCAGGGGGTAATGAGTTAATGACGGGTGCTGTGTGTGTAGGCACAATGATTCCAGGGGGTAATGAGTTAATGCCGGGTGCTGTGTGTAGACACAATGATTCCAGGGGGTAATGAGATAATGCCGGGTACTGTGTGTAGACACAATGATTCCAGGGGGTAATGAGTTAATGCCGGGTGCTGTGTGTAGACACAATGATTCCAGGGGGTAATGAGATAATGCCGGGTGCTGTGTGTGTAGACACAATGATTCCAGGGGGTAATGAGATAATGCCCGGTGCTGTGTGTGTAGACACAATGATTCCAGGGGGTAATGAGATAATGCCGGGTACTGTGTGTAGACACAATGATTCCAGGGGGTAATGAGTTAATGCCGGGTGCTGTGTGTAGACACAATGATTCCAGGGGGTAATGAGATAATGCCGGGTGCTGTGTGTAGACACAATGGGCTCTAATACATTCTCCGTGCAAATTCGTCTGTGTAGCACAATTTTTTTTGCTCGCAGCGTCAAGCGTTATCGCGCAAAAATTAACAGTGGTATTACGATCTGAACGCATTTTTTCATCTGTCAAAAAATAACGTTCGTAAATCCAAGTGCAAAACGAAGAGAAATACGCACGCAGTAACGTAGCGCACGTAAATCAGTGTGCGGACTGTTTTTTAGCCAATCAGAATTAAGAACCTTAATTGACATCAATTTACCTTAATTGACTTAAGTTTTTGCGCCTGTCAAAGTAAATCTGAGTATACATACTGCAGCAATAAAAAAACGCACACAAATTCACAATTTAATAGTTTGGGTATGTGTAGAATGTGTAACTATACTCCGCTGTTTTTTTTTTTTTTTTGGGCTGTTGTGTTTCGTTTCGACCAGAACGTTCAGATTTGACATTAACACCAGCTTTTCAGAAACGTTAAAATTATGCGCAAACGTCGTTCATAAAAATTTGCGCATCAATTGTAATACCATCCGCGTACCAGCGCACGAACGCATTTCGCTCACAATGTTAAGTATAGGACGCGCTCACGGACTTGCATTCGCGCAGGGTCACTCGCGTTAGACATTAACGCACATCATATGCGCAAACATCGTAATACGACGTTCAACGCAAAGGATTTTGCCCCTCGCGTTAATGTGCTTGTTCGTGGAGATGTACGAATACCAATGGAACTTGCGGGTTGCCTTTCTAGGGGAGCAGCCACGAGAAGAATGGCTGACAGAATTAGCAGAACTGATTCAAATGGAGATGATGCTGGACGACGGATACAGGGCCCTTAAATGGTTTGCTGCACAAGTGAGTGTTCATTTATATTGCGTCGGGTGGTTTTAAATGTATTGTAAATTGCTTAGCTTTAAATGTACTTTTATTACGGAATGTAAATGTGAACTTCGAGATGTGTTTTGAAGGTGCAGAGCTTTCTTTTGTGAAAACGTAAACAAGTTTGAGTTAGTAAAACTCTATCAGAAGCGACATCCCAACACAAGATAGTTATCTGCCACCTCCACTCCCAGAGGTCCCCTCTGCCACCCTCTGCCGCTTCCTCCCAGCCACTCAGGAGGAAGTCAATTCCTTATTGTCCTCCTCACATCTCACCACGTGCCCGCTCAACCCCATTCCCTCACATCTAATTCCTCCCCTCTCCTCCTCCCTCACCCCTGCTCTCACACACATCTTCAACCTATCTCTCTCCACTGGCTCCTTTCCATCCGCCATCAAACACGCGCTAGTTACCCCTTTACTAACGAAACCATCCCCCGATCCCAACTCTCCATCCAACTACCGTCCTGTATCCCTGCTTCCCTTCACATCAAAGCTCTTAGAAAAACTAGTCTTCAACCGCCTCTCCCTCTTCCTGTCCTCCAATTCCCTACTTGACCCCCTGCAATCTGGCTTCCGTCCCCTACACTCAACTGAAACTGCCCTCACCAAAGTCACCAACGACCTCCTAACTGCTAAAAAACACGGCCACTATTCTATTCTCATCCTGCTTGACCTCTCGGCTGCTTTTGACACTGTTGACCACCCCCTCCTTCTACAGACCCTCAACTCTCTGCTCTGGGTCTCGGTGACACTGCACTTGCTTGGGTTGACTCCTATTTATCCAACAGGTCCTTCTGTGTGTCCTTTGCTGGAAACTCCTCCTCCTCATTGCCTCTATCTGTTGGTGTACCTGAAGGCTCTGTCCTTGGTCCTCTGCTCTTTTCCATCTACACCTCCTCCCTGGGCAAAATCATCAACAGCTTTGGCTTTAATTACCACCTCTACGCTGATGACACTCAGATCTACCTCTCTACCCCTGATCTCTCTCCCCCTGTCCTTTCAAAAGTCAGTGACTGTTTATCTGGCATCTCCTCCTGGATGGCCTCCCACCACCTAAAGATCAACATGTCAAAGACTGAACTCCTACTTATTCCTCCCTCCAATGCCTCCCCACCTCCTGACTTCTTTATCACGGTGGAGGGTATCACCATCTCCCCATCAAACCAAGTTCGCTGTCTTGGAGTTACACTTGACTCTGCTCTTTCCTTCATCCCCCACATCAAGTCTCTTTCCTCCTCCTGCCGATACCAACTGCGTAATATTTCCAGAATTCGGCCATTTCTTACCGCTGTCACCACGAAACAACTCATACACGCCCTGGTAATCTCCCGACTCGACTATTGCAATAATCTCTTATCTGGCCTCCCTCTGTCCCGCCTCTCCCCCTACAATCCATCCTGAACGCCTCCGCCAGGCTAATTCACCTCACCCGCCGCTCTGTCTCTGCCGCTCCCCTCTGCGAGTCCCTTCACTGGCTCCCCATCCACTGCAGAATTAAGTTCAAAATCCTTATCCTTACCTACAAAACCCTCACTAACTCAGCTCCCCACTACCTGTCCTCACTAATCACCAAATACACCCCAGCCCGCTCCCTAAGGTCAAACAGCGACCTGCGCCTAGCTTCTCCCCGCATCACCTCTTCCCATGATAGACTGCAGGATTTCTCACGCGCAGCCCCCACTCTCTGGAACGCTCTCCCTCGTACTGTCAGACTTTCCCCTAACTTCTCTTCCTTCAAACGCTCCCTTAAAACATTCCTATTTAGGGAAGCCGACCACCCAACTCACTGACGCAACCATCAATCACTCTCACCTTACAGTCCTCTCCTCCTGTTCCAACCCCAACCCTCCCAGATTGTGAGTTCCTACGGGAATAGGGCCTCATCCCCTCTTGTACTGTTTGTCAAATGTTGTTCAATGTATTGTAACCCGTCTATACTGTGCCTATTGTACAGCGCTGCGGAATATGTTGGCGCTTTATAAATAAAGAATAATAATAATAATAATATGTGATTATGCAAGAGGGCTTTCTCTTTGTTATCTGGTTAAGGAGACATGAGTCTGGGACAGTGTTTGACTGCAACGGTAATCTGATCTATTGGAACAATAGATTATGTAAATGATGTGTGATATGAGACTAAAGAATGTTTATTGTAAATATCTAACTGACATAATGTAATTAGAGTTTTAGTAGGTCAATGTTCGGTTGGTTTATGCAAATTATAACTGTTGGACCTGAGAATAAATAGTGGCGGTTTTCAATAAAATTGAGATTTCTGTTTTGAGCATACAGCCTGTCTGGTGTCTCATTCAGGGTACCCATTCTCACCCTCAGTAGGCACAAAGCGGCCTTCTGAGAATTCAAAGAGGCAGAGGATCAGACCAAGCAGGTCTGGAGCTACAGATCAGGGCAACTCAGTGGCCGGGCTGATCTTGGTAAGGGGGTGTCTGGAGAGCCAGGACAGGCGGAAGAGAGGGGTTCCCGTCACAGACACAATGATTATGGAGGGTAGTGAGTTAATGCAGGGCGCTGTGTGTGTAGACACAATGATTCTGGAGGGTAATGAGTTAATGCCGGGCGCTGTGTGTGTAGACAATGATTCTGGAGGGTAATGAGTTAATGCCGGGCGCTGTGTGTGTAGACACAATGATTCTGGAGGGTAATGAGTTAATGCCGGGCGCTGTGTGTGTAGACACAATGATTATGGAGGGTAATGAGTTAATGCCGGGCGCTGTGTGTGTAGACAATGATTCTGGAGGGTAATGAGTTAATGCCGGGCGCTGTGTGTGTAGACACAATGATTCTGGAGGGTAAGGAGTTAATGCCGGGCGCTGTGTGTGTAGGCACAATGATTCTGGAGGGTAAGGAGTTAATGCCGGGCGCTGTGTGTGTAGACACAATGATTCTGGAGGGTAATGAGTTAATGCCGGGCGCTGTGTGTGTAGACACAATGATTCTGGAGGGTAAGAGTTAATGCCGGGCGCTGTGTGTGTAGACACAATGATTCTGGAGGGTAAGGAGTTAATGCCGGGCGCTGTGTGTGTAGACACAATGATTCTGGAGGGTAATGAGTTAATGCCGGGCGCTGTGTGTGTAGGCACAATGATTCTGGAGGGTAAGGAGTTAATGCCGGGCGCTGTGTGTGTAGACACAATGATTCTGGAGGGTAATGAGTTAATGCCGGGCACTGTGTGTGTAGACACAATGATTCTGGAGGGTAAGGAGTTAATGCCGGGCGCTGTGTGTGTAGGCACAATGATTCTGGAGGGTAATGAGTTAATGCCGGGCGCTGTGTGTGTAGACACAATGATTCTGGAGGGTAATGAGTTAATGCCGGGCGCTGTGTGTGTAGACACAATGATTCTGGAGGGTAATGAGTTAATGCCGGGCGCTGTGTGTGTAGACACAATGATTCTGGAGGGTAAGGAGTTAATGCCGGGCGCTGTGTGTGTAGACACAATGATTCTGGAGGGTAAGGAGTTAATGCCGGGCGCTGTGTGTGTAGACACAATGATTCTGGAGGGTAATGAGTTAATGCCGGCGCTGTGTGTGTAGACACAATGATTCTGGAGGGTAAGGAGTTAATGCCGGGCGCTGTGTGTGTAGACACAATGATTCTGGAGGGTAAGGAGTTAATGCCGGGCGCTGTGTGTGTAGACACAATGATTCTGGAGGGTAATGAGTTAATGTCGGGCGCTGTGTGTGTAGACACAATGATTCTGGAGGGTAAGGAGTTAATGCCGGGCGCTGTGTGTGTAGACACAATGATTCTGGAGGGTAAGGAGTTAATGCCGGGCGCTGTGTGTGAAGACACAATGATTCTGGAGGGTAAGGAGTTAATGCCGGGCACTGTGTGTGTAGACACAATGATTCTGGAGGGTAAGGAGTTAATGCCGGGCGCTGTGTGTGTAGACACAATGATTCTGGAGGGTAATGAGTTAATGCCGGGCGCTGTGTGTGTAGACACAATGATTCTGGAGGGTAAGGAGTTAATGCCGGGCGCTGTGTGTGTAGACACAATGATTCTGGAGGGTAATGAGTTAATGCCGAGCACTGTGTGTAGACACAATGATTCTGGAGGGTAAGGAGTTAATGCCGGGCGCTGTGTGTGTAGACACAATGATTCTGGAGGGTAAGGAGTTAATGCCGGGCGCTGTGTGTGTAGACACAATGATTCTGGAGGGTAAGGAGTTAATGCCGGGCGCTGTGTGTGTAGACACAATGATTCTGGAGGGTAATGAGTTAATGCCGGGCGCTGCGTGTGTAGACACAATGATTCTGGAGGGTAAGGAGTTAATGCCGGGCGCTGTGTGTGTAGACACAATGATTCTGGAGGGTAATGAGTTAATGCCGAGCGCTGTGTGTGTAGACACAATGATTCTGGAGGGTAAGGAGTTAATGCCGGGCGCTGTGTGTGTAGGCACAATGATTCTGGAGGGTAATGAGTTAATGCCGGGCGCTGCGTGTGTAGACACAATGATTCTGGAGGGTAAGGAGTTAATGCCGGGCGCTGTGTGTGTAGGCACAATGATTCTGGAGGGTAATGAGTTAATGCCGGGCGCTGTGTGTGTAGACACAATGATTCTGGAGGGTAAGGAGTTAATGCCGGGCGCTGTGTGTGTAGACACAATGATTCTGGAGGGTAAGGAGTTAATGCCGGGCGCTGTGTGTGTAGACACAATGATTCTGGAGGGTAAGGAGTTAATGCCGGGCGCTGTGTGTCTAGACACAATGATTCTGGAGGGTAAGGAGTTAATGCCGGGCGCTGTGTGTGTAGACACAATGATTCTGGAGGGTAATGAGTTAATGCCGGGCGCTGTGTGTGTAGACACAATGATTCTGGAGGGTAATGAGTTAATGCCGGGCGCTGCGTGTGTAGACACAATGATTCTGGAGGGTAAGGAGTTAATGCCGGGCGCTGTGTTTGTAGACACAATGATTCTGGAGGGTAAGGAGTTAATGCCGGGCGCTGTGTGTGTAGACACAATGATTCTGGAGGGTAAGGAGTTAATGCCGGGCGCTGTGTGTGTAGACACAATGATTCTGGAGGGTAAGGAGTTAATGCCGGGCGCTGTGTGTGTAGACACAATGATTCTGGAGGGTAAGGAGTTAATGCCGGGCGCTGTGTGTGTAGACACAATGATTCTGGAGTGTAATGAGTTAATGCCGGGCGCTGTGTGTGTAGACACAATGATTCTGGAGGGTAAGGAGTTAATGCCGGGCGCTGTGTGTGTAGACACAATGATTCTGGAGGGTAATGAGTTAATGCCGGGCGCTGTGTGTGTAGACACAATGATTCTGGAGGGTAATGAGTTAATGCCGGGCGCTGTGTGTGTAGACAATGATTCTGGAGGGTAAGGAGTTAATGCCGGGCGCTGTGTGTGTGTAGACAATGATTCTGGAGGGTAATGAGTTAATGCCGGGCGCTGTGTGTGTAGACACAATGATTCTGGAGGGTAAGGAGTTAATGCCGGGCGCTGTGTGTGTAGACACAATGATTCTGGAGGGTAATGAGTTAATGCCGGGCGCTGTGTGTGTAGACACAATGATTCTGGATGGTAATGAGTTAATGCCGGGCGCTGTGTGTGTAGACACAATGATTCTGGAGGGTAAGGAGTTAATGCCGGGCGCTGTGTGTGTAGACACAATGATTCTGGAGGGTAAGGAGTTAATGCCGGGCGCTGTGTGTGGTAGACACAATGATTCTGGAGGGTAGGAGTTAATGCCGGGCGCTGTGTGTGTAGACACAATGATTCTGGAGGGTAATGAGTTAATGTCGGGCGCTGTGTGTGTAGAACACAATGATTCTGGAGGGTAAGGAGTTAATGCCGGGCGCTGTGTGTGTAGACACAATGATTCTGGAGGGTAAGGAGTTAATGCAGGGCGCTGTGTGTGTAGACACAATGATTCTGGATGGTAATGAGTTAATGCCGGGCGCTGTGTGTGTAGACACAATGATTCTGGATGGTAATGAGTTAATGCCGGGCGCTGTGTGTGTAGACACAATGATTCTGGAGGTAATGAGTTAATGCCGGGCGCTGTGTGTGTAGACACAATGATTCTGGATGGTAATGAGTTAATGCCGGGCGCTGTGTGTGTAGACACAATGATTCTGGAGGGTAAGGAGTTAATGCCGGGCGCTGTGTGTGTAGACAATGATTCTGGAGGGTAAGGAGTTAATGCCGGGCGCTGTGTGTGTAGACACAATGATTCTGGAGGGTAATGAGTTAATGCCGGGCGCTGTGTGTGTAGACACAATGATTCTGGAGGGTAAGGAGTTAATGCCGGGCGCTGTGTGTGTAGACACAATGATTCTGGAGGGTAATGAGTTAATGCCGGGCGCTGTGTGTGTAGACACAATGATTCTGGAGGGTAAGGAGTTAATGCCGGGCGCTGTGTGTGTAGACACAATGATTCTGGAGGGTAAGGAGTTAATGCCGGGCGCTGTGTGTGTAGACACAATGATTCTGGAGGGTAATGAGTTAATGCCGGGCGCTGTGTGTGTAGACACAATGATTCTGGAGGGTAATGAGTTAATGCCGGGCGCTGTGTGTGTAGACACAATGATTCTGGAGGGTAAGGAGTTAATGCCGGGCGCTGTGTGTGTAGACACAATGATTCTGGAGGGTAAGGAGTTAATGCCGGGCGCTGTGTTTGTGTAGACACAATGATTCTGGAGGGTAAGGAGTTAATGCCGGGCGCTGTGTGTGTAGGCACAATGATTCTGGAGGGTAAGGAGTTAATGCCGGGCGCTGTGTGTGTAGACACAATGATTCTGGAGGGTAAGGAGTTAATGCCGGGCGCTGTGTGTGTAGGCACAATGATTCTGGAGGGTAAGGAGTTAATGCCGGGCGCTGTGTGTGTAGACACAATGATTCTGGAGGGTAATGAGTTAATGCCGGGCGCTGTGTGTGTAGACACAATGATTCTGGAGGGTAATGAGTTAATGCCGGGCGCTGTGTGTGTAGACACAATGATTCTGGAGGGTAAGGAGTTAATGCCGGGCGCTGTGTGTGTAGACACAATGATTCTGGAGGGTAATGAGTTAATGCCGGGCGCTGTGTGTGTAGACACAATGATTCTGGAGGGTAATGAGTTAATGCCGGGCGCTGCTGTGTGTGTAGACACAATGATTCTGGAGGGTAAGGAGTTAATGCCGGGCGCTGTGTGTGTAGACACAATGATTCTGGAGGGTAATGAGTTAATGCCGGGCGCTGTGTGTGTAGACACAATGATTCTGGAGGGTAAGGAGTTAATGCCGGGCGCTGTGTGTGTAGACACAATGATTCTGGAGGGTAAGGAGTTAATGCCGGGCGCTGTGTGTGTGTAGACACAATGATTCTGGAGGGTAAGGAGTTAATGCCGGGCGCTGTGTGTGTAGACACAATGATTCTGGAGGGTAATGAGTTAATGCGGGCGCTGTGTGTGTAGACACAATGATTCTGGAGGGTAATGAGTTAATGCCGGGCGCTGTGTGTGTAGACACAATGATTCTGGAGGGTAAGGAGTTAATGCCGGGCGCTGTGTGTGTAGACACAATGATTCTGGAGGGTAATGAGTTAATGCCGGGCGCTGTGTGTGTAGACACAATGATTCTGGAGGGTAAGGAGTTAATGCCGGGCGCTGTGTGTGTAGACACAATGATTCTGGAGGGTAAGGAGTTAATGCGGGCGCTGTGTGTGTAGACACAATGATTCTGGAGGGTAAGGAGTTAATGCCGGGCGCTGTGTGTGTAGGCACAATGATTCTGGAGGGTAAGGAGTTAATGCCGGGCGCTGTGTGTGTAGACACAATGATTCTGGAGGGTAAGGAGTTAATGCCGGGCGCTGTGTGTGTAGACACAATGATTCTGGAGGGTAATGAGTTAATGCCGGGCGCTGTGTGTGTAGACACAATGATTCTGGAGGGTAAGGAGTTAATGCCGGGCGCTGTGTGTGTAGACACAATGATTCTGGAGGGTAATGAGTTAATGCCGGGGCGCTGTGTGTGTAGACACAATGATTCTGGAGGGTAAGGAGTTAATGCCGGGCGCTGTGTGTGTAGACACAATGATTCTGGAGGGTAAGGAGTTAATGCCGGGCGCTGTGTGTGTAGACACAATGATTCTGGAGGGTAAGGAGTTAATGCCGGGCGCTGTGTGTGTAGACACAATGATTCTGGAGGGTAAGGAGTTAATGCCGGGCGCTGTGTGTGTAGACACAATGATTCTGGAGGGTAATGAGTTAATGCCGGGCGCTGTGTGTGTAGACACAATGATTCTGGAGGGTAATGAGTTAATGCCGGGCGCTGTGTGTGTAGACACAATGATTCTGAGGGTAAGGAGTTAATGCCGGGCGCTGTGTGTGTAGACACAATGATTCTGGAGGGTAATGAGTTAATGCCGGGCGCTGTGTGTGTAGACACAATGATTCTGGAGGGTAAGGAGTTAATGCCGGGCGCTGTGTGTGTAGACACAATGATTCTGGAGGGTAATGAGTTAATGCCGGGCGCTGTGTGTGTAGACACAATGATTCTGGAGGGTAATGAGTTAATGCCGGGCGCTGTGTGTGTAGACACAATGATTCTGGAGGGTAATGCTTGTAAGTAAACGTTTATACAGTATTGAATGTCTCGCTATCGTGAGCATCTCCAGTGGTTTTTGATTGGCTAAATAATACTTGTCAGGCTTTACATCAGGATGTCTGCACCTCCCGAATGCACCCCAAGCCCAAAGTGACACAAGTCACACACGTTATATGGAAGTGATGTTTTTCTATATCACATTTAAAAAGTATAAAAGTGAGAGCCGCTGTATAAAATACACACACACACACACACACACACACAATGGATGGGCCAACAACATACACAAAATCACAGTAGAATGGAGCAGCACTGTACACACGCTGGAAGTTGTGCTGTATGTGTTGTGTATTGCACATTTTCATGAATCAGATTAACCCCTTGGTTTAATACTCACTAACACAGGGGACAGTCACCGACCACTTTCTCCCAATCGTCTGACACATGATTTGCTCAGACGCAGAATGATACGCGGCAGAGCATTGCACCGTCGCCGTCACACCGGGATTATAATACATTGTGTCTGGAGCGACTGATTGGATTCCTGCCCCTGCGGGAGCTGCACATTGCTCTGTGAATGAAACACATTAAATAACATTGTATTAAGCTCTGATACTATTCATTAAACACGGGAACTCTCTCCCGTTACTATTCAATAAACACGGGAACTCTCTGCCGTTACTATTCAATAAACACAGGAACTCTCTGCCGTTACTATTCATTAAACACGGGAAATCTCTGCCGTTACTATTCATTAAACACAGGAACTCTCTGCCGTTACTATTCATTAAACACAGGAACTCTCTGCCGTTACTATTCAATAAACACGGGAACTCTCTGCCGTTACTATTCATTGAACACGGGAACTCTCTGCTCTATTCATTAAACACGGGAACTCTCTGCCGTTACTATTCATTAAACACGGGAACTCTCTGCCGTTACTATTCATTAAACACGGGAACTCTCTGCCGTTACTATTCATTAAACACGGGAACTCTCTGCCGTTACTATTCATTAAACACAGGAACTCTCTGCCGTTACTATTCAATAAACACGGGAACTCTCTGCCGTTACTATTCATTAAACACGGGAACTCTCTGCCGTTACTATTCATTAAACACGGGAACTCTCTGCCGTTACTATTCATTAAACACGGGAACTCTCTGCCGTTACTATTCATTAAACACAGGAACTCTCTGCCGTTACTATACATTAAACACAGGAACTCTCTGCCGTTACTATTCATTAAACACAGGAACTCTCTGCCGTTACTATACATTAAACACAGGAACTCTCTGCCGTTACTATACATTAAACACAGAAACTCTCTGCCGTTACTATTCATTAAACACAGGAACTCTCTGCCGTTACTATACATTAAACACAGGAACTCTCTGCCGTTACTATACATTAAACACGGGAACTCTCTGCCGTTACTATTCATTAAACACAGGAACTCTCTGCCGTTACTATACATTAAACACAGGAACTCTCTGCCGTTACTATACATTAAACACGGGAACTCTCTGCCGTTACTATTCATTAAACACAGGAACTCTCTGCCGTTACTATACATTAAACACAGGAACTCTCTGCCGTTACTATACATTAAACACAGAAACTCTCTGCTCTATTCATTAAACAAGGAAACTCTCTGCCGTTACTATTCATTAAACACGGGAACTCTCTGCTCTATTCATTAAACACGGGAACTCTCTGCCGTTACTATTCATTAAACAAGGAAACTCTCTGCCGTTACTATTCATTAAACACGGGAACTCTCTGCTCTATTCATTAAACACGGGAACTCTCTGCCGTTACTATTCATTAAACAAGGAAACTCTCTGCTCTATTCATTAAACACGGGAACTCTCTGCCGTTACTATTCATTAAACACGGGAACTCTCTGCCGTTACTATTCATTAAACACGGGAACTCTCTGCCGTTACTATTCATTAACCCTTTCGCTGCTGAGGCTTTTCCCGCCCCTATGCTGAGGTCATTTTTACCTGTTTTGCGCATCATGTTTAAACGTGTTTTGAAGGCTTATTTTAGTATATGACCCAGACATATTATATATCGTTCTTTCCGTCAGACTCAGTAGATTCATAATATGTCATTATTATATGTATACGTTATGTCATGTCTGTATATTATAACAAAAAATGCAATAAAATATGTATTTTCAATAATTTACAATGTGTAAAGTGTTTTTTTCCACATTTTAACATGCGAGCAATTGCGGTATATTTGTATGGGGTGCGCTTGTTAAAAAAAATTAGAGATGGGGTCTCGTTACATTTTTTTTTGGGGAAAATGACACTATTTTTAACAAACGCCACCGCATACAAAAATCGTTAGTGCAGCATCATTGTTCACATTATAATTGAAATGGGAACAATATTGCTGCATTAACAAACCAAAAAAAAAAAAAAAATTTTTTTTTTTTTTTTTTTTTTTAATTATTTCATTTTTTTTTTTTTTACAAAATTTTTCACTTTCATGTTTGGTATCGTTGGAACGGCCATGCTCTGGCCGATCCAACGATACCAAACTTTAACCCCTAGCTGCCACGGATCGGGAGATAGGGAGTTCATTGGAACTCCCTATCTCCACAGTTGGTGGCAGTTAGGGGTTAAGTCTAGGACTGGCGTCATCGTGCTACGCACGATGACGCCAGTCCTCTGGGGGAGTTCCCGGAGGCTTGGCCGACATCCAAGATGTCGGCCAGCTCCGGGAAAGGATCGCGAACCGGCGCTTTTCAGCGCCGATTCGCGATCCAGCTCCCCAGGGGTTAATGCCAGGCATCATTTGGAAGGGCAGGCTGTGCCCTTCCAAATGATGCCTGGGTTAACCCCCTGTGCGCCGCCGATCGGGAGGGAGAGAGGTCCGAAGGACCTCCCCCCCTCCCTTTCAGGCGCCTCCTCCGCACATGCGGGGGGGGCGCCTGAATTAGGTGTCATCGCGCCCCCGCGATGACACCTAATTCTGGCGGCTGCTGGTCCGGATGCCGGGCTGACATCCAGGATGTCAGCCCACACCGGAGGGGCCAGCGATCGGCGGAAACCGGCCGAACGCTGACCCCAATGTGAGGACGCGCTCAGCGCGTCCTCCGCATACCAGCGGGACTGCTGAGGACGCGCTAAGCGCGTCCTCAGCAGTGAAGTGGTTAAACAAGGGAACTCTCTGCAGTTACTATTCATTAAACACGGGAACTCTCTCCCGTTACTATTCATTAAACACAGAAACTCTCTGCCGTTACTATTCATTAAACACGGGAACTCTCTGCCGTTACTATTCATTAAACACGGGAACTCTCTGCCGTTACTATTCATTAAACACGGGAACTCTCTGCCGTTACTATTCATTAAACACGGGAACTCTCTGCCGTTACTATTCATTAAACACGGGAACTCTCTCCCGTTACTATTCATTTAACACGGGAACTCTCTGCCGTTACTATTCATTAAACACGGGAATTCTCTGCCGTTACTATTCATTAAACACGGGAACTCTCTGCCGTTACTATTCATTTAACACGGGAACTCTCTGCCGTTACTATTCATTAAACACGGGAACTCTCTACCGTTACTATTCATTAAACACGGGAACTCTCTGCCGTTACTATTCATTAAACACGGGAACTCTCTGCCGTTACTATTCATTAAACACAGGAACTCTCTGCTCTATTCATTAAACACGGGAACGCTCTGCCGTTACTATTCATTAAACACGGGAACTCTCTGCCGTTACTATTCATTAAACACGGGAACCCTCTGCCGTTACTGTGATGGACTGGCCCAGCACCCTCGGTCGGAGGCTATTTCACGGGACATTTGTTTCAGTGAACTTTTGTGTTTGGTGCCGTTGCGCCAACTGTCTGCGGGATCGGAGGGTTTCGGAGGGTGGTTCCGGTATGTGGGAGTGTGATGTATGGTGTAAGGTGTGCCGGTCGCGGTCTGCCCGGGGTGCCGCCATTTTCCACCGCCTCATGGCTGTCCGGGTGGATCAGGAGGGAAAATGGCTGATTCGGTGCACCCGGCTCTGAATCGGCAACGCCCGAATCGCGTCGGCCAATGAGATCTGGTGGGTGGGCAGGAGGTGTTTCCAGCGGCTGAGCGCATGGTGGAAGTGTTAAGTAGAGGTGTCTGAAAATAAAAAACTTGTCCTTGTTTTGAGTTCATGCAGCTACGACTCGTGCCTCTCTTTATTGACCGCATCTGGTGTCCCTCGTGGCCCAGAACACAGAGTGGAGGGAGAGGGACGTGTGGGGATACCAATTGCCGCGCGACAGGAATGGTACCAGGCGAGTCGCCCATTCCGCCGGCAGGAGATTTGAATGCAGTGCTGCGCAGTGTGGGGGGGGGGGTACATCTGCCGTTGAACAGTACTACCCTCAGGACCAGCGGCTATCCCATACCTTCATCACAGGCATCCTGAAACACCTAAGAGAGGAGAATCCGGTCAGTTTCCCGGGCGATACAGATCCCATTCAGGTCAGTGACCAGCTGCTCGGGACGCTGGGTGCCGCCACTCAGTGGTCGGGCTGGGCTCACCCCGGGGGTCACCCGATAATACTGGCAACATATCTCCAAGTCATACGGCCGCTCGAGACGCCGAGGGCCTAGGCTCTTGGTAGTCGGGCCGACGATACAGTAAAGGGGAGAGAGGGGAGAAAGTAACGCAGATTTGAGCATACCGCAAGCGGATCACATCACCTTCCGTCACACTGGTGGCAGCGGTGGAATTGCTCTCTGCAACAAAAAAACCCAAATCCCGAAGAGCATCATGACAGTATATGCGGACTACAAACGGGACACTTTGCGGAACATGCTGGAGAACCGTGGTGGTACTCCGGTTCCAAGAGTCGGGACATTCTAATAGAGGAGCTACAACGGTTGGATCAAGGTACGGCGAGCACAGCGCTACCCGCCGATAACCCACCTGTAATTGTCACGGCCGGAGCCGACGAAAGCGAACTACAGAGGAAAGTACGAGAACGGGCTGCCTTATACGGAGCAGCCCCGACAGAGGCAGTGATGCAGCACCTGGTTCGGGAGATCTGCCAGGAGGAAGAGCGGAGAAAGGAACGCGAACACGAGCTCCGTTGGCGGAAGTGCGGAGTCAGCGAGACCGCAGCCCCCGGGTGGAGCGATCCCCGGGGAGAAAGGTGCCCTTTCAGGCGTTTAAAGACTTCCGCGAAGCCGACGAGGAAATAGAGGGCCATTGAGTTGGAGCCATCACAGCTGTAGCTCGTTTTTTTCTTCATTTCTTCCCCTGCATCGGCTGATTGAAACCTGCTGAAAGCCGATATTTCACAGCTGTCTTCGGCCAATTATACTGTTTAAGTCTTTGGACATTATACTCACAAGGCTAAAACTTTGGGAGCACCTTCTGCAGCCCAAAAGTAAATGAAATTAATTTGCTTTTGGGCTGCAGATCAGCAGATGGAGATATCTCGACATCGGGGCAGCAGATGGGGCCTTTGAAGCCTGAGATATCTCTTTCGGTAGTGAAGGGGTTAAGAAGTAACTCACCCTAACTTTCACCATCACAAAGTATTATATGTTTTAAGTACATTTTTACTTTAATATAGACCTTTCAATTAGTTGTGCTACATTTTAGCGTCATAATAGCCGAACATTTAAGAAAATTGCAGAGAAATGATGATAAGAGAAAAACGATCAGACATTTGGATTCAGCCCCAAAAAAATCATAGATTGAATTATGAAAAAAGTTTCAAAAATGTTGTTTGTTTGGCCTGTGTTATTAAACAGGTTCCATGTTCCTCTATTACCTATTAATCAGTATATGTCATTTCTCTTAGTACACAGTGTGATACCGGGCTGGATTGTACTCACCGGTACAGGAGACGGGCCGGTCCCAGTCACTGCCGCTTCCTGAACCCTGACAGGTGTATCTGCGGGATGAAGGATAATATCCTGTCTGACACCAAACTGTGATCTGATCCGACGGGTTATAATATTCCTGGTTATTAGTATTAATGTATCCACTGCCAGACCATCGATGGATTGAGGAAATCCCTGGTCCTGTCGGCTTCGCACATTGAGCTGCACATAAACACAATATGACATAATATTAATATGTATTAACACAGAGCAGCACAGGACGCCCGATAAACGCCCAACCACCTGTCCAATCTGATCTCTGCTGCCCTCCTGTGGTTGAAAATAACACTGCGTGTGTAACCTCGGAGTCCTGGCCAGTGGTGGGATCCGTCTGATGGGGAATTGGGTCCTGAGTCTCTGCTGCTTAAACACTGGGGTATTAGTGATATTTCACACGGTCACATTCAGGCCTTGCAGGTTCTATGCCGGACGTCTTTACGCACCGGAATGTTCAGTTATATACACTATATGGCAGGGCCGGTCCATCCATGGGTCCCTTTGGAGCAATGGCTTCAGGTGGCAGATGCACAGGAGGTGTGTGTGTATTCAGAATATATTTATGTTAAGTATTTGAATATATTTATTTTAATAATAAAAATAGAATTAATTTAACCCCTTAAGGGTGGGGGTAATTTTACAAGTTTGGCACTCTTCGAAAAGTTGAAGTGCGCTGAGCTCATTTTTACAGTTTTTGCTCATCATGTTTAAACGCGATTTGAAGACACGTCTTATTAAACGACCCAGACATATTATATATCCTTTCTTTTGGCAGACTCAGAAGATTCATAATATATCATTATTATATGTATATGTCATGCCCTGCCACAAGGCTATAACAAAAAATGTAAAAAAAATGTGAATTTTCAATAAAATTTCAGTCATTCACAGTGTGTAACGTATTTTTTTTTACATTTGATCATTCCGTGCCGTTGCGGTTATATATTCTATGGGGTGCGCCTATTTAAAAAATTAGAACTTGAAAATCGTTACTTTATTTTTCTGAAAAATTATGTGATTTTAGCTAAACCCCCCCCCCCAACAAAAAATTGTTAGTGCAGCATCATTGTTCACCTTATAATTGAAATGTGAACAATAATACTGCAATAAAAAAACAAAACAAAACACAGGTTTTTATTTATTTATTTAAAATGTTATTGTTATTTGTAACATGGTCATGTTTGGTATCATTGGAAAGGGCATGCTCTGGCCTTTCCGGTGATATCAAATATGTTTCAAAGTTCAAAGAACCCCCATCTCTACTATAGGATTTCCTCAGGAAATCCCTGGGCAGCTAGGGGTTCCCCGGTTAACTGACATCATCGTGCCACACGCGTTGATGTCAATGGACATGGGGGTACCCGCAACTGGGGCTGCCCCCCAACAGAAAAACGCCGCTGTCACGGAATGGCCCAGCACCCTCAGCCGGGGGCGGTGCACAGTGACAGTGGGGGCCATGGACACTTAGTAAACCGGGTGCGTGCCACCGCACCTAAGTATGTTTTATTAGATGTGGTTTTACTGATGTGCTGTATTAAGATGTACCTTGTGTGATTGTAACTGTATTAGGTGTAAGAAAACGTTTGTATGTGTTTTTCCCCGTCGCCATTTTGCCCATTCCAGCATGGTTACACCAGACAAAGGATCTCCTGGCCCCAAGATGGAGGATACATCAAGCCAGCTGCTTGGAGGCTGTTCCCAGACCTCATTTGCCTAATCCCTGGACAATGGGAAGGCTGGAAGGGACCTGGGAGGGAACAGGGGGGGCTGGGAGAGGAGCCAATCAGTGCTGGTTGTGTGGGTGGGGGAGTTGGCAATCTGTGTATGTGAAGTTGTTACCTGACTCTGTTGTAAACCCATAAAGTCAGTTCATCTAGTTCATTCAGCCACGCCTGGTGTTCTTTATTTGGTGAACGTATTCCTGTGATCCAGCGCGGTCTACAGAGCACGGTAGCCAGATCCGAATCGACCACCCTGTGCCTGCATCTCGCATCAGGACAGA